>PVJH01011656.1:0-68496 GCA_004026705.1 Nesogale talazaci | reverse complement strand
AGCTCCCAGTCTCCTCCCTGAGGGACCACCAGCAAGTTCCTTGAGTGCTGGTCCAGAGATTCAAGAGCACAGGATATAAAGGGAACCCAATTGGGTTCATTTCGAAACAGTTTGGACATCAGTTCCACATAAGCATGTAGTAGGGATTACAAACTGCCTAATTTTAGGGGCGTGTGCAGTGTTATAAAGCAGCCCTGGGGCCGCAATGGCTCTGCTGAGAATGGTGTCTTGGCTGGCAGTCTGAACTCCCCCTGCTCTGTGGAAGAAAAGACCTCGGTCTGTTCCTGGCAGCCTCGGGCCCCCTAGGGGACCATTCTATTTGGTCCTCTAGGGTCCCTGTATGTCAAAATGGACCCAACGACATGCAGCAATCACACCATGCGCTTAGAATTTACTTTACACGCCCTCTACGAACACAAATGGGCCACACCTCCTAAACATGCCTGAGTCCAGAAGACTTGTCTGTTCCAGGCCGTAAAGTGTCACACAAATGTGCACCTGGAAGCCCCCTCCAAGCCAAGAAGCAGCCCTTGCTAGAACCTCTGTGGTACCCTCATGCGGCTCCCTTCGCAAGTGCAAGAGGGACAAGGCCCACCAGCACCCCACTTTGGCACAGCTGCAAAAAGTGGGAGGGGGCAAACAGAAGCAGCGTTGGACTATCTCATCTGTGCGGACAAGTCTAGGGTTGAGTGAGACAGCACGCTCAATGTGGGAGTGAGCTCTCTGTTCCAGATTCTATCGAGGACGCACGGACGGACAAATCTGCTTCCTCCGGGCCTCCCTTTCCTCATTTGGTGGAAGACTCTAAAGTGTGAAGACCACTTTAAGGCAGCTAAACCCAGCAGTTGCCCCCCCAGGGCCTCTTGCCCTAGGCAGCCACAGGCCAGGAATGCCATGGAAAGCCCAGGCGTTCGACAGCCATGGCCTTGGATGTCTGCAGGCAGCTTTGCTGCGACCTACTCACTGCAGTCACTTAAAGAGAAAGCTTTCAAGATGTCTCCAGAGGGGCCCAGGTGGCAGGACATGTAAGAGCCAGGTTGCTGATCCTAAGGTTGGCAGTTTGAGCCTGAGTACACCTGGCGCTGTGTTCCACTGGAGCCCTAAGGGTCAAGTGTCCCAGACACTCCTGAGACAAAGATGAGGCTTTCGGCTTCAGTAAAGATGACAGCCTTGAAAACCCAAAAGAACACAGAGTCACTATGGGGCAGAATTGACTGTGCCACAGCAGCTTTTGAGTCGGTTCCCATAAAAGTTTGTCTAGAAAAATGGTGGGGGCAACCCTGCTCTCTCCTATGGGCTCGTCAAGAGTCTAAATCAAGACGCTGCAACCCAATCCACTGCAACCCAATCCACTGCAACCCAATCGATGCCGACTCCCAGTGACCCCAAAGAACAGAGCGGAGCTGCCCGTAGGCTATCAAAGGTCAGGGTCTTTCTACGCAGAACGCCATGTCTCTTTTTCCTGAGTAGCGACAGGGGGATTTGAACTGCCAAACTTTCAATGACAAGCTCAATACTTAACCCACTGAGTCACCTACCACTGCCTATCTAAGGCCAGACAAAATGCCTGACCAGAAAACTTTGAAGTCTTGGCTTTTGTTCAGAACCTACAAGGCACTCCATGGGATCCATTTGTGAAGGGGGAGGGGGCTGTGGCGTTGCTCAGCTCTCAGTAGAGCAGAGGAAAACCAGTCTGTCTTTCACAACTTTTTCTCTAGGACATCTAGTGTGTGCTACATGCCCGGAGATAGTGAGATTTGCTGACAAAATAAAACCCCCCCACTGAAAACCATCCACTGTCCACCACTGCTGACATGGGTTGAGTGTGCTCCACGAGCCTGCAGGGGCTGATTTCTCAGAAACTGATCATCAGGTTTTTCATCCAAGGCATAGACCTGGGTGATTCAAGCCTCCAACTTCCCTGTGCACAACAGTAAAGGACGCAACCAGTGGTCACACCTGGGGACTTGTGCTTGCTGATGGGTGGTGAACAACGTCATTTCTTTCCCACCACATCAAAGACTCAGCTTCTAGCTAGGGCTGGCATCCGTCTCTCCCAACCCCATAGCATCTCTCTACAAAACCAAAGCCTCTGGCATGAGTCAGACCAAACCCAAGGATTCATAAAACCCAAGGATTCAAAACCAAGGATTCCTAGGTACAGATAGCACCTATGCTGAAAGGCATCTCCTCTCACCTTCCCCTACCCTCATATGCCTCAGGTCCACAGAGGGGTCAGAGGAGAAAAATGATGGCAATGGTGGGAGGGTAGTGGTCAGGGCACTAACCCACCCAAGGTGGGGGGGGGGGGAAGCATTGTTTATGTCTTCACAGGAGAGGGAGAGAGAGAAGTAGACCTCATTCTGATGTGCCAATCCCCTGGGGCGACATTCCCAGAGAGGACTGCAGGGCTGGCCTCAGTTGACATGATGTCCTTTCCCTAGGTGGCCGTGATTCAGGGGACAGCACTAAAGATACAGTTTGGTCTGACCCACCCACAGGAAGGTGCAACAAGGCAGTGATGGGAGCAAAGCCATGAAATCCCTGAGGAATCCTGATTGTAGACTGACTGCGGGCAGCGCGTGTCACCTGTCTGAACTGGTTGGGGGATATTCTCAAGAGGCCACACTGAGAGTTAGAAGCATAACTGAGGTGGGGATGGCACCAGACCACTCCATCCTGAACTGCAGAATTAGAACAAGGAGGATTTTCTGGCCTTTAGGACACAAATGCTGGAGATTAGAAGGAGGTGTGTTATGTAAGCAGGACCCAGCAAAGAAAAGGGGACTGGACTGATGGGTTACTAGCTCTCTATTAGCCGAGAGATATTCATCTCCTCTCAGTCAGGCTCCCTATTAGACTAGCTGTATGGGGCTTTATTCTCTCTCTTTTTTGGGGAGGTGTTGGGGGAGGAGACGGTGTTTATCTATACAAGATAGGCAACATAGACAGTACTGGACCAACAACTCCTGGGGGGCATAGGAGGGGGAGGGGAGGGATGAGTGGGGAGCCAACAAGGATGGGTACAAGGAGATAGTAAGTACTCTAAAATTGATGGAGAGGACAGTATAGATATGATCAATCTAAGTATATTTGAGAATAATTGTTTAGAGTTGAAAGATTAAACATAAGAGTGGTGTAGGAGGGGGGGAAAGGGAGAATATTAATGTGTGTATGAATTTGTATATATACATATACATTTGTGTATATATGTGTGTATATATACAAATTTAACAAGGAAGCAGATGGAATTAGTACAAAAACAGTTTGTTCTAATCACATGGCACTATGTGATACCTTTCCAACACAATCCCTGAAGGTAAAATGGGTGCATAAGCAAATGTGGTGAAGAAAGCTGATGGTGTCCAGCTATTAAAGATAGCACACCCTAGTGAATCCCTGGTCAATTATACATTGTTATTATTTCACACCTTACACCTTACATTGTCTATCTTCACCCACTGTTTACATTTTTAAGAAACTGCTACAATTTTTAAAAGTGTTTACTCCATTTTATATTCCTACCAGCAGTGCATGAGATTTCTAGTTGCTTCATATCTTTGCCCCCAAATAATCATTTTTTATTTAAAACTTTTAAACATTTTATTAGGAGCTCTTACAGATATTATTGCAACCCATAGCTTCATGAGACCATGTATAATTGTACAATTGCTGTCATCCATTTTTTTCAATACATTTTCTTCATGAACTTTTCTATATCAGCTCCCCTTTATCCTCTCCCTCCCTCACCCTACCACCCCCCCTATGGACCTTTAATGTATTAAATATTTTTTCCCATAACTTATACCCTCCAATATATCCACTCACCTACAATTCTGTTGTTTATTCCCTTGAGTGGGCGAGTGGAGCTATACATTCATCATTTCTATCAGTTCCCCCTTGCCCCTTTCCCTCCTCTCTTCCTGTGCCCTCCGGGAATCATTACTCCCATTACTATTTCTGAGAGGTTGAACTATCTTGGATTTCATGCTTTCAAAGATCTTGCTTTTACAAGTGTACATTTGTAGGTCTAGCAAGATTAGTGAAAGAAGACAGAACAAAGCAAAGTGGTGGTGGGGAGGAAAGAAATATTAAAAAACTACAGGATAGCTGTGTGTTTCATTAGTGCTGCACTGTATCCTAGATATATCATTCCTTCCATGTGATCAGAAACAGGTGTGACTATAGGCTTAATTAAGCCTTACTGCCCTTCAGGATTTTTACACTGTAGGATCTTACCATTTTGCAATATTCTCTCTTGATTAACTTCTCTTATTCCCTCCATGTTGGATTCAGGGGAAGTTGCACCACTGTGGATGTCTTTAAAAACCTCTCTCCTCCAATTTCTTTCTTTTTTTTATTTTATTTTATTTTATTTTTTTTTAGTTTTAGGCATCACTGCCCGCAGGTGGTGAGAGTAGGAGGCCCAGCCTTTGCTCCTGGGAGCCGGAATTGAACCTCCATCCCAGTGGGCCGCAGTCCCGTGCACAACCACTACACCACCAGGGCTCAGCCTCCAATTTCTAATATTAGGTGAGGGCTCTATTGCTGCTCCACAAGAGAATTCCGAAAGACCCCTTCATTTATTGGGTGGTCAGACTTCTCCAGTACTCTTTCCTGAGTGGTAGTTGTAAGGATGCAAAATAATTGGCTTAAGCAGTCTTCCTTCTTTATAAACCACAGTTGTGTAAGTCTAGGTAAACTAGAGGAAAAAAATCCACAGAAATTCCTATATGGTATATGTAAGGGAGAGTTTTATATAGAAGGCAAATGTACATTCAGAAAGCATCCCAACCCAGTCCGGTTCAAGCCCATAAGTCCAACTTAGCCCATATGTTTACACTGATCTATAAAGTCCTCCTCAAACTCACAAAACATATTTAATGACGCCAACTGCAGAAGGATCACAGAAAGTCTTAGAATTCAGTGATGCTGTACACATCTCAGAGCTGTCAGGGGTCTCCACGTGACTTCTCCAGCACCCAGGGCTGCATCAGAGTAAGTCCATGTGGCTTCTCCTCAGAGACGTCTCACAGGAAGTGAGCCTTGCCAGCTGAGGCAGAAAACTAGTTAAGGTAGCTGTACACTGTTCCCACCATCAGAGAGCAAGAAACCAGAGAACTAGAAAGGTGAGATTCATCTAGCCATTTATCTCTCTCTTTCTGTCAATTGATCCCACATGATCAATTGATCAGCCAGGTTGGCACAATAAACCTTAACTATCTCAACAGAACTTCAGATGTAACCACTCCCCTAATCTCTACTTCATAATCCTGATTAATAACCCCAGTAACAATTTGAACACTTGAGAATTCAGGTAGGCCATTCCTAATAAATTTCCTATAGTTCTTTTAAGCAGTGGACCCCTAATACCAGTTTCTGTTTGTTTGTTTTTTTCCAAATACCAGATTTAATGCCTGATTTAATTACAGCTTTTAGTCTGTCTTCATAACTTTAATAACTCCAGTATCAATTTGAATGCCTTGAGTACTTCCAGTTAAATGTCCCTGATAAACTGCTTTGCTCTTTCAAGCAGAGGCTCCGGCTTTTTGGTGTTAACAACCTGCTGGGGGATCTCTGGAACGTTTTCTGAGCTAGTTAAATTGACTGCAGGGAGAACAAAGACTGGGCTTTAGCAAGTTCCCTCAGGGCCAGTCCCTGGCTGGGAGGGAGGGAGGGAGGTATGTGCTGAGTTTGGCAGAAGCTGGGACTTCCTTGCTCTGCCTGGTGGGGCTTGCGGTACTCACCATTCCCATCTCTCTGTTGGGTAGGGCCTTCCGATTGAACGCCTTTAATGCTGAATCACCAGTGGCACTTGTGTGCCCAATGAGTCTCCTTCCAGCAGTGGGGACAATGTTCTTTTGAACACGACCTTGGTGATGCTGGCCCATGCCCTGGGGTGGCTCAGAGCTGGCTTTTCACGGTCTGGCTGATAGCCTTGCACTCGAGCATTTCTGCAGCCCTGGTGTCAGCCATAATCTTGAGCACCACATCCTGCCATCAGGACATAAACTCTATACAGGACTCTTCCTTCCACTGTGGTACAGCTGCGTGACTGAGCCCTTTCTCCCCAGGAGGTGTTATTGCTTCTCCAGGTCTGCAGACCAGCCTTAAGATGCAGTAAGAATACCTGTTTAGTGAGGCAGCAGCCCTTCCACAGTAACGAAACCCCCTTCCCTTCCTTAGTGTGTTAGTCCAGGGAGACTAGAGAAACAAATTCATAAACACACATATGGATGTAAGGGAAAGATTTATATACAAGAGGAATGAAACATTGAGAAAGTCTCCCAACCCAGTCCAGTCCAAGGTCATAAGCCCAATATCAGCCCATATACCTGATACCGGCCTATAAAGTCTCCTTCTGACTCTCACGAAGCACATGCAATGACACCAGGACAATCACTAGCCAGTGGATGCAGAATCTTGTGTGTCCGGCGGCAGTAGAAGCATCCCAGAGCTGGCAGGGGTCTCCCCATGACTCAGGGTCCATCAACAGTATCCATTGGCGGGAGAAGCATCTGAGCACTGGTAGGGGCCTCCGTGAGGCTTCTCCAGCCCCAGAGGTTTGGTTCCATCAGGGTAAGCCCATGTGGCTTCTCCTCCGGCTCCTCCAGTCTCCAGAAATCAGAATCTATCAGCATGCTGTCATCTCATCTTGTCGTAGTTCATCTCCAAGGAACTGAGTCCACGGTTTCTCACCTCCAAATGGGAAATATCGAGAGACTTCCCAGAATTCTTAGGAGAAAGCCATGCCCACACAGAGGCCTCATTGACTTTCTCCAGATTGACAGACTAGACTCCACCCCTACATTCTCAGTGCTGAAATTGACACAGATCAGTGACTGCCACACTTAGACTGATCTCATTCCAGAGTGACTACTTCGTTCATCTGCCTGCACATTCAGACCACCAGAGGGCATGCTGAACGTAACCTGAGGAAGACAAGCTAGTCTGCAGGCATCCCTCTATCAGCGTCTGCGCTGATCTCACCAGGCTCCTTGCAAAGGGAGAGCAGGCTCCTCATTTGAGACAGTTTGAAGGTCTCTCATGCAGTGGTTCCCCACCTTCTTCATGCCTCCACCCCTTCGCACAGCTCCTCATGTGGTGGGGACCCCCACCAATAACATAATTTTCGTGGCTACTTCATCACTGTCATTTCACTACTATAATGAATCAGGTGAACCCTGTGAAAGGGTCATTCTTCGCCCAAAGGGGCTTGCAACCCACAGATTGAGAACCGCTGTATAGGAACACCTTAGAAGAGGCGGCACCCTAACAGTGTTCCTGAACTCCATAACGGGACCGGGAAGGATCAGCTAGTCTCCAGTCGCTCTGCAATTCCTCTCTGCCTTTGAAAGTAAAGACACTAGGCCATGCTCAGAACTCACCTGGCCCTGACTCCTTCCGCTGTGGTTTTAGGGATTGGGGCCTTTCCAACTGCATTCCCACGTTGGGCGGGGCATTTGCCACAGGCTCTCTAGAATAGGGCTTAGTTTCTTCAGTCTTTTTCTAAAATCTTTTCAAATATTTCATACTCATTCTGGATAACTTTTACCTGCTTCTGCAAGGCTGGAGATCTTCCTTTGGACCTTTCTTCTTTCCTCCAGGGCTCTGTCTGTCGAGGCTCCAAAATCATTTAACATGTACCAGAGAGACCATGTCTCCATGGGGATACTCTACTCCCCCCCCCCTTTTTTTTTGCACTTTAAGGCGACCTTCTCCCAGGCCTCTAGATCACAGGTTCCTTCTTAAGGGAACCATGGATTATGCCTTTTCATTACTTTTAAAAACCTTGCGTCTTTTTACTTATTACTGTTCGCTTTCTCTCATGGGAGATTATCCTCAGACTGTGGCTTCTCGTGAGAAAGAATTCACTCGCAAGTCTGGATCGTGATCCAAGTGAGTTTTATGAAAGGCAGAAGACGTTTCGGGTTTACCCAGGCCCCCAGGACCCCTCACCACCATCACCCCAACCCCCACCTCCCGCAGCCTGCTGAGAAGCTGCTTGAGAGAGGACAAAAGGCGCGTGGTAGCCTTGGGATGCCGCCTTTATAGGTCCTCTGCTGGGAAGCTTGGTTGGCAATCCTGGTCAACCTTCTGGGCTGAATTAAATTCGCCTTTATCGGCTTCCAATTTCCTGTAAAGGGGGAGGGAGGCCCTGGTCTGTAAAGAGACAACTCCTGGTTTCTGCCTCGAGTTATTTGACAGTTTCTGGGTTGTTGACCTTGGGTCTGGCCTCCAGAAGCTGATAGAACTCACGCAGCAGATTTATTTTGTAAATCCGAGTAGCTTTCATGAGGGAAAGCATAAGAGGACCCAAGCCTGATGTGCACCTTTCCTGATGCTAAACCATGCAACTTTCTCTTCTGCTCAAAAAACAGCTTCTTAATCTGTCAACAAGTTCTGGGTGAGCACAAGGAAACACACTAGAATCCCCATTCTTCTGCCAGACCCACACATCTCCTCAAACCTGTGCTGCTTCCTTGCCTTCTGTAGGGGATTCCTCTACCTGGGTTTGTCATCCTCAGGCATGAGCCAGGGAGGTGTGCACAGGTGGGTTCAGGGTGGGGTGAGGCCGTAGGAGACGCCGGATGCAGAAATGTTAAAGATGAGTTCCAAGCAAGGCCTCTTCTTGCTTCAGCTCTTCTACATCCAAACTTATTCCTCTTGTGGGTTATTCTTTGTATCATAACATTGCCAGTCTCTGCAGTTATGTTAATTTTTTATGGCTGCCATATTGCTGTCAAACTGTCATAAGCATGTTTATTCCTCAAACACTTCTGGGGGGTGGAAGTCTAAGATGGGCTTTCCTGGCTGACCTGGGGATGCTGGTGGGAGAGACTCTAGGAGAGACTGCGGCGTCTTGCCTGTGCCAGTTGATCCATTGGTCAGTGCTAGCCTTCAGGGTGGCAAATGTGCAGGTGGCTGTTTCTGGTGGTAGGTTTGTGGCTACTCACCAATTTCTTCCTGACGCTTTTCTAGATCTTCCCAAATGGGTACAGTAACTAGACCATTAGAACAAATGCTTTGCAGTACATGTGGATGTTGTCAGGTGCCACTGAGTCGCCTATGACCCCTAGTGACCCCTGCCTGCCCTGAGCCACCCTCACCATCGCTTCTACGCCTGAATCCAGGGTGCAGCCATGGTGCCCCTCTAGTCTGTCCAGGGCCTTCCTCTTTTCCGTTGCCCTTTCACTTTGCCAAGTATGATGTCCTTCTCCAGGGACTGCTCTCGCCTGCCAACATGTCCGAAGTATGTACGATGAAGTCTTCCCTCTTCGCCTCTAAGGAGCACTCTGGCGTTACTTCTTTTAACACAGATGGGTTTGTCCGTGTGACACTCCATGGTACCTCCAGCACCACAATCCACATGCATCGATTCTTCTTCAGTCTTCCTTCTTCACTGTCCAACTTTCACATGCATAGGATGCAATGGAGAAAACCATGGCTTAGGTCAGGCACACCTCACTCCTCAAAATAACATCCTCCAAAGAGGTCTTGAGCGTCAGATTTACCTAATGCAATACATCTTTTGACCTCTTGGCCGTTGCTTCCATGAGCATTGATTGTGAATCCAAAGAAGACAAAATCTTGGATCACTTCAACCTTTTCTCCATTTATTATGATGTTACTTATTGGGGTGACTGTTAGGAATTTGGTCTTTGTTTGTTTGTTTGTTTGTTTGTTTTGGGGCATCATTGTCCTCTGGTGGTGGGAGTAGGAGGCCCACCCTTTGCTCCTGTGGAGCTGGAATTGAACCTCCATCCCAGTGGGCCGTAGTCCCGCGCACAAGCACTGCGCCACCGGGGCTCGGGCCTAGAATTTGGTCTTCTTGACATTGAGCCGTACAGTAACTAGAGGAAGCCAGCTTCCGACACATATACATCATGGGTTAGGTGCAGTTGGATAGAGATAATTATTCCTTATTATAGTAAAGTTATAGAGATCACAAGAAAGAAAAGGGAATAATAAGAGTCAGACACATTTCAAGGTAGCCTGTTCATCTCTGCCCGTCAGGTGGTCCATGTGGAGAGAGAGAAAGAACTTTATTTTTTCCAGTTTTTATAACCTAATGGGGGACATATGAGCCCTGTCATTCTGAGTGAGGACACACCACAAGAAGGGACTGTCCCAATGGCTGTACGGTAGTGAGGAGAATGGTCTAAGGATGTCTACGTGACCAGGAGGAGAGAGATGTCATAAGGGAAGATCTCTGGCTCCTGAGTGTGGAGAAACAGGTCTGCCTGGTTGGGGGCCATTGATAGCAGTCTACATACTATCCCTGATTGCAAACCATGCAGTATGGACTTGTTCTGTTTGCACAGTGCCTCTTGATCCATGTCAAGTTCCTCATAAGCACAATGAAGTGAACTAGAATTTAGAAAACCCCAAGGGAGGCACACACTCAGCATATCTGAAATGAAAAGAATTCAAGAAGAAAATGCAAGCCTCAAGTTGCACTCTTGAAAGATTCTATGGGCAAAGTGTTGACTGATACAGGAGAAGATGGAAAGAATACAGAGATTCATTGTACCAAAAAGAACCAAGCAACATTCCACTATTTCAGGAGGTAGCATGAGCCAAACCCAGTGATGCTGAAGCAAGAAGTTGGAACTTCACTGAAGACGTTCCAAAGAAAAGTGGCCCAACAGGACACTCAAGCCCTAGAATGATATCATTGATATTGCATGCAAGTGAGATTCTGTTTATGGTCATCCAACAATGGTCACAGCAGTACCTTGACAGGGAACTGCTAGAAGTTCAGACAGGATTTAGAAGGCGATGAGGAAAAACGAATATCATTGCCGATGTCAGATGAACCTTGACTTAAAGCAGACTATCAGAAACATGTCTTACTTGTGTTTCATGGAGTATGCAAAGGCATTCAACTGTGTGGGCCATAATAAACTACAGATAACCTCGAGACAAAAGAAAATTCCAAAATGTATCCTAACACAAATCCTACAAAATAATGCAGGAAAGAAATCAAACTAGAATTGGAACCTTCAAATTGATCCAGACTCTCTTAATCAGGGGTTTTCAAACGTTTTAAACAGGGGGCTAGTTCACTGTCCCTCAGTCCATTGAAGGGCCAGACTATAGCTAAAGATAAAAACAACAAACAAATCTATGAATAAATTCACTGCGGGCCCGAGATGAGTCGGCTGGTAAGTAGGACAGCAGCAGCAGCAAGCCACCCAGCAGGCAGGATAAGTATCTTCGGTGGGCCGCATTTGGCCCATGGCCGTAAAATGTTATTTTTCTATTTTTCCCCAGTGATTTTATTGGGGGCTCTTACAGATCTTATAACATTCAATACAAGCATACTTGTACACATGTTGCCATATTCATTTCCAAATGTTTTCTTCTTGAGCCCTTGGTATAATAAGCTCTTCTTTCCCCCTCCTTTTTTTTTAAAAAAAAATAAATCATTTTATTGGGGGCTCATACAACTTCCATGATGATCCATACACACATCAATTGTATGCAGGCCACATTTGCACACTTGTTGCCATCATCACTCTCAAAACATCCTCCCTTCACTTAGGCCCCCAGTACCAGCTCCCCATATTTTCTTTCCCTCCCCCTCTCCCTCATGAACCCTTAATAATTTACAAATTGTTATTACTTTTTCATATTGTACATTGTCCAATGTTTTCCTTCATTCACTTCCCTGTTGTCCATGCCCCAGAGAGGTGGTTGTATGTAGATCCCTAAAATTGGTTCCTCCTTTCTATTCTACCATCCCACCACCTCCCGGTATCACCACTCCCATCACTAGCCCTGAGGGATCGTCTACCCTATATTCTCCATGTTTCCGACTCCAGTGTACATCCCCATGTTTCCGACTCCAGTGTACATCCCCTGATCTAGCTGGATCTGTCTGGTAGAATTGGGATCATGTTAATGGTGGGAGGAGGCATTTGAGAACTAGAGGAAAGTTGCATGTTTCATTGTTACTACACTGTACCTTGACTGGCTCATCTTTTCCCTGCAAACCCTCTGTAAGGGGATGTCACTTCACCTATTGATGGGCTTTGGGTCCCCAATCTGTACTCCCCTTCATTTATAATAATATAAATGTCATTTTTCAGTAATGTTTGTCAAAAAATTAGGAAATTTAGAGTCTCTGCTAATGGAACATATAGAGATAAAAGATAAGGGGGAATATCTTATTCCCAAAAAACTAGGGCTGAGCCCCGGTGACGTAGTGGTTGTGCGTGGGACTGTGGTCCACTGGGACGGAGGTTCAATTCCAGCAGTGGGGCTGGGCCTCCTACTCCCACCACCGGAGAGCAGTGATGCCAAAAAAAAAAAAAAAAAAAGTACAAGCAAAAAACTAGGGAAATGGCTAGGCTGTTCCCTCTCCATAGCTGACCAGCAAGTATGCAGGAAACATGGCAGCTGCCGCAGAGGTGGGGGGTGGGTTGCACTCTCAGGAACACGTGCTTCATCATGGTCTCAGTAGTTGAAAAAGAAAAGCCTGCTTCCAAACTGGTTTCTTCTTAAAACTCTCTACATTCTTCTCACTCTCTACATTTTCCCCAAATCTTCGAGTTCTTTCGGAGTGATATTTTTAAATAGCAGCTTTGCGACATCTCCAACCACTGCTGTCTCTTGTCAAGAGGAGAGAAGAGTTGAGGACAAAGCTCTGTGCTGTGCGAGTTCCTGACCCTTGTAAAGATCACCGTCTGTGCTCTAGGGCTAGGAAAGAACCACGTGCATGCTCTCTGACTCAGAGCTGCTCAGGCTAGGCGTTCTCAGAACAGGTCTTAGAGCGGCGTCCTCCGGGAGAGGGAGGGGTGGGAAGGAGCAGGATTTCAGGGCCTTCTTTCAAGCTCACTTGTACTTGCCATCATTGGCTGTTTACAAACGGTTTCTTCCTAATAATGATGCTGCTTCTTCATTTTAAGACTTAATCAGCAAAAAAAAAAAAAAAGGCTGAGCTCCGGTGGCGTGGTGGTTGTGCGCAGCACTGCGGCCCACTGGGTTGGAGGTTCAAATGCAGCAGCAAGGCTGGGCCACCACCAGAGGGCAGTGATGCCCCAAAAACCAAAACCAAACCAAAACAAAGAAAGACTTAATCAAAAATGTCTGAACAGCTAAGCTTCTGTTTTTTTCCTTGGCAACGGTGGGCAGAAAGCAGGGAACACAGTGCTTCCTTAGAACTGACAGTCTTGAAGGAATGTTTCCAAGGACAAGTTTGGGCACTTGCTTTCATTTTACTTGTCTATTTCTTTGGTGCTGCACCCTCCCTCTGGTCTGTGAATGAAGGGTCTGGGGCCTTCTCAGCATTTCTGAATAGTCCCCATTTTCTCTCCACGCTTCCAAGTCACTTGCTCAGGCCCTGCGTCCTCCAGGGTGGAGTGGGGAAATGGTTGAACATGTCCCTACGTGAGGCGTGAGCTTTCCCATGAGTTTCTCCCCGTCATCCTGCATCTTCCTCTAAGCTGCTCTATAGAACACCCCTGAAGGTTGTCCGTGTTAAGCACAGTTTCTCTGTTTGCTGTGGAGCAGGGGGTCAAAGGTGAAGCATACCTACCTCTGCCCCCGAATCATGTCCCCAGAGCTCTAGCGTCATGTCACTAAGCATCTTGTCACGCTTCCCTGACAAGGCCAACACAACCCTCCTCTCAACCAGCACTTCGGGCAGCCACTACCCATGGATCAAGCCCACGGATCCATTCCACAAGAACTGCAGCTCACTCGCCGCGGGGGAAGGTTTCTGGTGTCAACAACCCACTCAGTTGATATAGGTCACAGTGCTGTCTTCGTGCTGCCCACCCCCTACAACCCCCCCCACCCCGGTTTATGATTATGTATACATTCTGTGGCCTCACCTTCCCTGGCAGGGTCAAGGGGTCCCATTCTTCTAGAGACCCCTCCAACTCGGGAGCAAGGGGTGGAGGAGACAGATGGGACTTATTTCTCCAGTCGTTGAGTTCTTATGGGAAGGGTGATTTAAGAGACCTGAAGACACACAGTTATGACAGTGGCACAACACAAAGACTATGTTGTTCCTGAAGTGGCCACATACAAACAATTGTAATAGCAATGTTCGTGATCTATAAAATACATATGTGGGGGCTGTAAGCAAAGCTTTTGTGGGAAAATGCTATTATCTTTAATATTATCTTTCTGAGACTTTTTTGAAGCGTCCCCACCACCCACCCCCACCCCCAACTGCAATAAAAAGGCGGAATGAAATCAGGTTGGCATGTCATTGAGGCGCCCAGTGACCGGGGCGACAGAGCAAAAGTGCCCTGTGGGACTGCTGTCTTGTTCCTGAAGTCTTATCAGCTTGCTGTTGAGAACTGACGCAGAGAACGCACACGACTTCACAGTACCCACACGCACCACAGTAACGTGGAGCCGCTGCTCCAGGCTGTGACCGTTCTGCAGCCTCGTTCCTGAGCCACTCCAACCTTGTCAATGTAAATTCGGGGCCTCCCCAGTTCTTACATAACCTCTGCAATGGCTGTTGTCAGTTTGATTCCATATACATCATTTGTGTGGGAGTGTGTGGGAGGGGGGGTTAGGGGCTTATTTTTAAATTTATTTTTATTTAAATTTTTTTATTGGGGGCTCTTATTACAATCCACACATTCATCCAGTGTGTCAGGCACATGTGCACATATGCTGCCATCCTCAGGGATGGGTGGGGGGAGAAAGGGGAATGAATCACAAGGATAAAACTAGAACTCCCTCCCTGAGGCACGAATAACAGAAAAGTGGGGAAGGGGCAACAGAAGACAATATAAGATATGGAAATAATAATTTATAACTTAGCAAGGGTTCCTGAGGGAGGGTGGGCATGGGAGGAAGGGGAAGAAATGGGGAGCTGATATCAGGGACTCAAGTAGGAAGACATATGGATAATTTTTAGAGAGTATAAATGCTTAAGACAGCCTTTTTTTTTTTTTAAGGCAGATCTTTTTGATGAGTTAAGCTAAAATATTGCTCTCCCCCACCCCCTTTCTTCTTTTTTTACTGGTCATTTTTAAGAAGACTGGGGACCACAGAGCAATAATTCTCTGGAATTCAGCCACTTCCCATGATTTCAGAAAGTCCGTGAACATGGTAAATCAGTTGTGCACTTTCCTCCTGATCGGACCCTGCTCTGGAGTGCTGATCAGCAGGGTCAGTGGTGGGAAGTGGGAAGGACCCAGCTCTTCTGACTTCGAAGGCAGTCACCCAAAGAGGCAAAGGTGTGCATGCTCCACGCCCCCCACATTGCTGCTCCTCTCTTCCTTCCTCCGCTGACCCAGGGGCATGTAGATCATGGCAAGCTCTGGAGACACTCACTCCATACAGTTTTTTCTTTCTCTTTGACCATACTCTTTCCAGAAGCAGAGTTGTTGTTGTTATTTTCCCTCTTGTGGGTCTGCCACCCACTTTTTGGTTAGCACCCCAGCGCCATTGTCTCATTTCAGATGCATGGCTCAATTCTTTTTTTAAAAAATCATTTTATTGGGGGCTCATACGTCTTTTTTCACAATACATAAATACATATATTGCGCCATGCATCTTCGCATGCCTGCTGCTATCATCATTCTCCAAACATCCACTTTTCCACTCGAGCCCTTGAATGCCTTAATTCTTAATCCTTTCCTCTGTCGTTTTGAAGGCCTGTCAGAAGGAATTGAGGTGCTCTGATGGTCTCCTACAAGTAAAACCTGACGTCCTCAGCTGGACCCAAAGATTTTAAAATTCTGGGTCAAGAGTGCCACCTACTGGCAACAGTGTGCTGGCACTCAGTGCTTTCAATAAAGTTTTGTTTTTTTTTTTGGCGGGGGGTGGGGGGGGGCATCACTGCTCTCGGGTGGTGGGAGTAGGAGGCCCAGCCTTTGCTCCGAGGAGCTGGAATCGAACCTCTATCCCAGTGGGCCGCAGTCCCACACACAACCACTACGTCACCGGGGCTCAGCCCATGTGTTTGTTTTTTCAACAAAGTTTGTCAGTGATGAGCTCAACAATTTCAAGGACTATGTGGAGACGGCAACGTGTCCTTCTGTGGAACATTCGAGAGTCGCTGTGAGTCAAAACCAAGGCCATGGCACCTAGCAACAGCAAGATGAATAGTTCATCAGGTGCTTCACGGGGTCTGTCTTCTCTCTCCGGTGACTTACAGGTGGGGGCACTCAGCATAACGTCAGCAGTTTGAACCCATGTGGAGCATTCCTGGTGAAAAAGGAGGGAAGCTCTCTGCTCCCGTAAAGATTTACAGCCTCAGGAAGCCCAGGGAGCAGTTCTAGTGTTGCCTATAGTATAGGGCCTCGATGAGTCAGAATTGACCCCATGGTAGTTGATTTAACTTCCTTGTTTTTTTTTGGGGGGGGCATCACTGCTCTCCAGTAGTGGGAGTAGGAGGCCCAGCCCCACTGCTGGAATTGAACCTCCGTCCCAGTGGGCCGCAGTCACGCGCACAACCACTGTGCCACCGGGGACCAGCCCCTTCCATTTTTTTATTTATAAAATTGGAGCTATCATTGCTATGTGTTGTGAACATTAAATGAGATAACTGCTATAAACTAAAACTGTTTGCCCTGCACTTTACATGCAATTTGTCTTTTGCATTAAAAAAACAACTAAAACTTCTTAGCGTTTGCACATTGTCAGGAGACACCAGTCCTTGGAAAAGGACATCCTGCTTGGAACTGTTGAAGGAAAAGGTAAAGCAGCAGCCCTTGCTGAGGTGGATGGACCAGCAGCTGTGAGGGGCAGGATGGGGCCCCACTCCTGTTGCCTGCACGGCACGCACGCACGCACACAGAACATGCTGACCCTCTGTCGATTTGCCCAAGAGGGCGAGCTTGGGGCTTCCTTCACAGTCCCTCTGAAGGCTTCCAGTCCCAGGTGGTTAATGAAACACATGATGTAACTTCTGGGATCTCTTTTTTTTTAGTCTACATATTGTTGTCACTATTCCCTTCTGTCCCGTCCAAATAGAACAATGGAGGAAGATTGCTGACATTGTGGTAGACTTTGCAGAGAAAAGTTTGCACAATGAATTTTTAAAAATTAATTTGCATAATTCTTTGGGTAATATGATGACTTAATTTTATTGTTCATTGTTTGTGTCTCTGTATACACTAACACTCTTAAAATAAATGTGTAACAGCTTCCAAAGGTGTGTGGGGAATTGGGTTAGAAGATAATAGAGCCTAAGGTGACTGTTGTCATTCATCTAGCCAGTGGTATAGAATTTAAAACACTGTGGAGAAAGTGATCTTACTATACAAAAATCATGCTGTCTGCACCCATCAAGATTTACAGCTTCGGAAGCTTGTCTCGGTCAGAACTGCTTGGTGGTTGTGTTATACAGGATTCTTGTGTTAGTCCGGGTAGACTAGAGGAACAAATTCATAGACACACGTAAGGGAAAGGTTTACATACAAGAGGAATGGGACATTGAGAAAGCATCCCAACCTAGTCCAGTTCAAAGTCATAAGTCCGTTAAAACCCATAGGGCTGACATCAGTCTATAATGTCTCCTTCTGACTCACAAAGTCACAGGCCAGTGGGTGCAGAGTCCTGGCGCCAGCAGGAGTCTCCCCATGGCTTCGCCAGCTTCAGGGGTCTGGTTCTACTAGGGCAAGGCCGTGCGCCTTCTCCTCTGGCTCCTCCTGCTCCTGGGATGCTGCCATCTTAACTAACTCCCAACAACTGGGGAGATAGCTTCTCATCTCCACCAGGGAAATATCGCGAGATTTCCCAGAAGTCTCAGAGATGGAACGGAGTGGTTTCAGAGCAAGGCTTACAGTGAGCTTCATACTCTTTCATTTCAGAGCAAATTCCGTAGTGGCAGCAGCTGCTGATTCCTCCAGTCACAAGTACTCCATGCCGGCTATCTTTGAATCAACAAAAATAGACCTACATTTGGTTGTGGCTTGCCGGAGACGTACTGTTAAATTCAACGTGACGTAACCACTCAGGTGGTGGGGGTGGGGGTGGGGGGTGTTGTTCCTCTAAGAGAACAGGGAGCATGGGGTTTACTGGAAGGCTGGTTCTCCCAGCTTCCATTCTGGGCCAGCTGGGCTGGCCGCGCTGGCTTACACAATTCTCTCTCTACCCTGCTTTTTACCAACTGCTACCAGCCGTCAGCAGGGTGTAATGGCAGCCATCCCAGAAGCACAGAGAGTGGAGATCCCATCTCCAGACCCTGAGGTCCCTGTATGTTGAGCCTCCTTCATCCACCAAAGGAGCGGGAGAGCAGCAGCAACTGCAGAACCGGGAGGTGGAGCATGAGACGAGGGGTGGGCTTCCCAGTCCACCAGCAAGTGAAGCCGAATGTGGGACGGGGTGCCTCTGGGCATTGAGGTTGGTGGGGTGGGTGAGAGCGGGGCTGGGTTTGCTGACCCCCAGAGGTGGCGCTGAGTGCCTTCGGGTCGAGGCTTACAGCAGTTTCATGTCTTTGGGACAATTACGGCAGCTCTAGCAGATCCTTGTAACAGAGGGGGGCAGAGGCCAGGTCAAGGGTCTCAGGACCAGAGCCTGCCTGTGGCCGCAGAACAGAAACTGTCCCATGTGACCAGTACCCCGAGCATCTCACATGAGTGATCTAGCCCCTGAACTTCCCTCCCAACCCTCTCATGGTGAGCTCTGTCTCCGAGTGTTCAGTGAATCATCAAAGCCAGCAAGAAAGCAAGACCGCTGTGGGAGTGGGAGTGGGAGCACTGCCACAGACGCTTTGTCAGGCGCTTGGCCCCGCTGAGGGGTTCCGGGCCTGTGGGGTCGCTCTGCCCCGCTCCCCCACACACTCCCCAGATGCCCAGCGGGAGGCAGCCTGTCAAGAGGCCCCATGGGCTCCCCTCGGACTGATAAACATTCTGACATTTTCAAAAGGCCACGCAAATGTCTTTTTATTTTTTGAAAGAAAACACTTATTTATGCTCTTTATTGGTCAAACAGTGTCAAACAAATGCAGACCAGATTTTCACATTTTGCGCCTTGAATGCAGGGTCATGCGTGAGATAAATGCGTATCCAGTGGAGTTATTCCCTGATGTGTTTACATATCAGGACGATCGGGTGAAGGAGATTTACATAACAGAAAGGGACATGAGTTACACCTTACAGTAAGGTTTCCCCGTAACATAAATGTGCAGTAACAACTTACAATCATAGTTTCAAAACAAAATACCCCAGGAATGAACTATCCCTTTAAATAAAAAAAATAATAAATTTATACTCTTCTTAAAAGAACCTCAGCAATTTAAAATAAGTTTCAATTCCATATATATATATATATTTTATGTACATTTATAACTTAGGTTCTCTTTTGCTCTATATATGTCTATTCATGCAACAGGGACGGGCTGGACGTGACTCTACAGCGGCCTTTCGGAGAAGGCCGTGTAGCTCCTCACTCGGGCAAAGGACAGCGGTGTGTACATCTTATCGATCTCGAAGGCGGTGACGGCACTTTCACCGGTCGATCTGGAACCAAAGAACCCAAGCACTCAGTACAATAGGAATGTCCCCTGAGTAACAATGTGGGTTTTTTGAGGGGAGTGGGGGAGGGGAGGGGAGGTGGCAGGGCGGTATCTTATTTTTACTCCATCTTGGTAAATCCTAGGTAACATAGGCACATTGTAGAAAATAAGTACAATGTAGAAAATGGACAAGCAAATAAAATCAGAAAACCAAAGCCATGGTGCCACTCCAATTCATGTGATCCTGGAGGGTGGGGTGGGATTGGGGTGGGGGTATCCCTGAGACTGCCAGGCTGGCGTAGGAGGTGCCTCAGGGAAGATGTGATGCTCCCAGACCTTTCAGTGAGCAGCCAAGCACCTCCCTGGGGACTCCCCAGAAAGAAGTCAGTCAGCATTCCATCACCACTCAGCCATGTGAATTCATTTCCTTTAGTCTTCCCGCAAAGTACCTGGAGCTCCTGTTGAGCTTTACTACAGTGATCAGCCAGTCCCCTCCATATCCTGACGCAGGGTGGTCCCCCCGCCCCCCACCTGGTCTGCAGGTTCCCAGAGCGGGCTTCACCGTGTGCTTGTGCCACGATGGAATGAAAGGTTCTCCCCTTTTGGAGGGTTAGGTCATTTCTGATATTTGGCAATTGAAAATAATGCTAATATTTATTATTATGTCCTTCAAACAAATTCCTAGAAGTGGCATCTCTAAGTCAAAGTTAATGTCAAAGAACACGTGTCAAAATGTTTTTCAAGAAGAACAAGCCAACTATTTACCAGATACTTTAAAAAACCACTGCAGTGGAATCAGTTAAGAGTTCAAGGTGACAGAAGGGCCTGCTTCACAGGGTTAAGACTATCCCTCCTGACAGAGACTGACAACCACACTTTCTGCCCAGACTTCAAACCTCTCAGTTCAGTCAAATACTTACCGTATTTACTTGTGTAAAAGCCGAGTTTTTCAGCACATTTTATATGCAGTCATGGCGGTAAAGTTGGGTGCCTTGGCTGATATTCAAGTACATACGGTATCTACTGCACCACCACAGAACCTGAAGCTACTCTTAGTACAGTTTATTCATTTCACAGCTGCATGATCATCAGCATAATCGCAGGTAGAGGAGACACAGTGACCCATCTCTCAGATTAACCAGTGAGCCTTCCCAGTCCTCCACATATTTGTTGAAACACCTCAATTGCCTTCGGACAATTCTTGGAGCCTTGTTTTTCTCCAATGCTTCCAGTGCAGCTTAGATTTCTTCCTTCGATCCCATTGGTTCTTCAGGGGATATTTCACAAAACGGTTCAGTGTCGGCCAACTCTTTTAGATAAACAAGCCTGCATATTCTTGCAACATGTGTTGTTCCCGGCACTGTTCCTGAATTTGCCTATGGAATCCCTCCCAATTGTAAATCAGGGCTTGAACTTTCTCTTCGGTTACTTCCCCCTGTGGAGTTTTAAAGCCAGGTCTCTGCACTTTGTTCAGGTCTTTATTTCATGCCTCTTCCCTTAGCTTGCTACTCATATTCAAGGGCAAGTGTCAGTCTCCTCTGACATCTGCTTTGAGCTTTTCTTCCCTTCTTGGCTTTTCAGTGATCTTTTGCTCTCTTCTCTTTTGATAGCTTTGATGTCATCCCACAGCTTACCTGGTTGTTTTGGCCTTTAGATGTTCCATGTGTCGAATGGTTCTTGATATGATCTAGAAATTCAGGTGGGATATACTCACGATAGTTATTTGACTCTGGAGGTTGTTTTAATTTTCTTTAGCTTCAACTTGAAGGTGCATCTGAGCCACTGATGAGGCGTCCGGCAGTCGGTCTCTGGCCATGTTTTGACTAATGAAGCTCAGGCTCTCCATTGTCTCTTTCCAAAGAAGTAGTTGATCTGACACCTGCGCTCCATCGCGTGAGTTCCTGTGTACCAAACCACTGCCGTCGGCCACTGATTCACTGCTGACTAGGAGAGCGCCCCTGCGGTTTCCCAGACCAGAACGGTTTACAGGAGGAAAAAGCCCAGTCTTTCTCCTAAGGAGAAATGCGACTATGTGGGCTGCAGCCCAACGTGTAACCACTGCTCCACCAAGACTCCCAGTCGCCCTGCTATGTTGCTGAAAAAAGGCATTTGCCATGGAGAAGTTGTTGGTCTTGCAAAATTCTACGTTGCTATCTCCTGTGTTGTGTCTATCACCAAGGCTGGCACTTATCAGCTGCCAGCACTTCTTGTTTCCAACTTTTGTTTTTCAATCCCCTGTGATTATCAATGCATGTTTACTGTAAAACTTTCAACTTCTTTATTTTTGGCATTTCCGAGTTGGTGCCTAAATCTGCATCATAACGGTAGCAACTGGTGTTCTATGTAAGAGAAACAATGTCAACCTTTCACTGGCAGTATTATTCTCCAGGAAATGTTCTTTTTGGCATTGATGGGAACACCACCACTTCTCTTCAACTTGTCATTCATGGCGTTATAGAACATATGACTGACTGTCCGATTCAAAGTGGCTAATACCAGTCCATTTCACCTCACAAATGCCTAGGATATTAATATTTATACATTCCATTTTCATTGTTGACATCCAATTTTCCCAGATGCATTCTTTGCACAGTCTACTTTTCAATTATTAAGGAATCTTTAGCTTTCTTCTTGTCTTGAGTCATGCCACATAAGCCAATGGGTCCTGCCATCTAACTCACTGAGCTCGAGCCCACTTTGAGGAAGAGCCCTGTGCCAGTTGTACTGTGAGCACCATCCAACTTGCTGATTTCCTTTGCTGGCACTGTGTCTAACAATGGTCCACTCTAAGGTTTCCAAGTGGCTAATTTCTTTCCAGAAGTGGATTTCCAGCTCTTCCTTCCTCTTCTTAGTCAACAGAAGCTCTGTTGGTATCTGACAACTAGAGGGGACTGTAGCAGTCACCTAATCTGGTGTCAATTTAAGGATTAGGAGTGTAGGGGTAGAGTCTAGCCTGTCAATCTGGAGATAGCCAACGAGATCTCTGTATGGACATGGCCTTCTCCTGAGAATTCTGGGAAGTCTAGTACTTCCTTCTTGGGGGCAGGAGACACTTACTCATTCCCTTGAGACACTTGACTGGCAAGGCTGGTTGCCTGTGAGACATCCCTGAGGAGAAGCTACATGGACCTACCTTGATGCAGCCAGAAACCTAGACCTTGAGAAGTCACGTGCCGGTGCTGAGATGCTTACAACACCACTGGATCCAAAGACTTTCTACCTACTGGATTGTGGTCATTCTGCATTCAGTGTCATTGCATGTGTTTTTTGAGTCTGAAGAGGGCTTTATAGATTGCTGTTGGACATAGGGGCTAATATTGGACTTAACGAGTTGATCTGGGCTGTGCTGGATGTTTTCTCAATGTTCAATGGCTCTTGTATATAAACCTCTCCTATATGTGTGTGTGTGTGTGTGTGTGTGTGTGTGTATGTGTGTCTATCCAAACTGACATAGGGGCCTTGGTGATATTTTCTATCAGTAGCATATTCCAATATCACAACACCCCACAAAGCTTCAGGGTACAACAAACTCACAGACAAGTAGCAGTTATGAATAGCGAACATTCACTTTGGTACTTTTAGATATTTACCTGTAGGTGATATGACAAGAATGATGTACCCAGATGAGTTTGTTAAATCTCTGGTGACCACTGGAACATAGCTGCAGCCCCACATGAAAACTCTGATCCGCTTCTTGTACAGGAACACGACGAAAATACCTATATTTGTAGTCAAGTGGTTTCTGTAAGAGAAAAGGTTCATAAGCCTTAGTAAACCCTGACTTTTACATTCTATGACATGACACTAGTAGTAATATAGCATGGGAAGGTATATAAAAATGCATTAAAAATGTTAAGTACTTGAATGGGGGAGGGAGAGAGAAAAAAGAAGAGCTGATGCCAAGGGCTCAAGTAGCAAGAAAATGTTTTGAAAATGATGATGTCCACATATGTACAAATGTGCTTGATACAATGGGTGTATATGGATTGTGATAAGAGCCGTACGAGTCCCCACGAAAATGATTTTTTAAAAGTGTTACATACTCTACAAACATAAGGCTTTCTCCCATCATTCTCATCGAATTAATCATCATAACCACTATCATCTTACTGTTTCCACCTAATTAAGTCCGTGATAGCAAGTGGTAGTACAGATAAGAACTTCTGTCTCCTACCTCTAATCCTAACACTTACTAGAAAGCAGTGAATTTTTAAACAGAAGAAAAGTAATTGGCCAGCGGAGCCCGCAGAAAAAGGGCATAATTTATCTTTTGCAGTAACAGTAAAATAGTCTGTAGATAGAAACTGTTCAAGTTCCATTAGAGTCACGCTGAGGCAAATAATACTGACGGAAATAGAAAAGTGTGAATTCTACCATCCTATGTTACTCCAGAGAGGGGATTGGCAGCCCACAGCAAAGCTTCTAAGCTATTGTATTAGACAAAACTTACATAGTTCCCACTTCTTATTACCCAATTTTGATCTCAGGAAATGCCTGGCTAACCTAGCAACTATCACTGTCAATCGAACTGCTATCCCAGATGCCAAGAGTCTATTTACCAGAAAGACAGAAAAACCAGCAACTGATGACTACAAGACAATCTGACTCAAAACCTGTCCTGATTATCTCAATTCAAAGACTCTATTAACAACCCCCCACAAAAAAAAAAAACCTGTACCATAAAGGCAACTTTAATTAGCACTAGGCAAATAATTACATCAACCACATCACAAGTAGCTCATTGTGTGTGTGTGTGTGTATGTATATATATATATATATATATAAAATCTGTGTGTGTGCATGCATATGACATTTTCTTAACTAAGACTGAAAGTGAAAGGGCATTCAATGCACAAGAGAATGCGATGCTCGGAGCCCTGTGGGGCTGCCCATCGAAGCCACCAGGCACCGAGCAGAAGCACGAGGGGCCTTCTTACTGCCGCCAGCAGTCATGGCCTCAGAAACGCACAGGATACCTCTGCCCATCCCACAGGGTCACTGTGAGTCGGGGCCGACTCTACAGTGGTGAGTTTGATCTCTGTGTGTGTGGGGGTGGGGTGGGGAGTGAAGCTTTAGAATATGGTTTTGGTAAGCATTATTTTCTCATTAGAAAGAAAACAATTTTTTCCTTACTTTAACTTGCTTCCTGCAGAAATTGAATTTCTGTGTAAGGATATATTTGTGAAAGAATTATTGAGAAAATTTAGAAAGTCAAAATTTTTTTACTATTTTATAGGAAATATTCTGGTTTTATATTTTCATGGATTAAGAGAGCTGAGCCAAAGAAGAAAAGCATTTAGAGAAAAATCAGCAAGTTTAATGCAATAAAAAATTACCACAACTTATAAAACCTCCTAGCTCTCTTCAGACATGAAAGAGCCTACATTTTTTGTACAATAGCACACAGCAAACAGGATAAGCAATGAAACAGCATATTTTTTAATCACTTCTAATCAGGAATGGGGCATAGACACTAAGCAAAGAGGAGAGCAGCATACTCATGTCTTCTTTTTTCTTAGTTATCATTTCTAATCAAGAATGTGTGCATAGAGACACTGAGCAAAGAGGAGAGCAGCATACTCACGTCTTCTTTTTTCTTACTTATCACAGCAAATACTTTGGTCTGATTGTCTGTATCTTGTGACAAGCGATAATGACCCAAAAGAATTGCATCCGTTCTAAAAAAGGAATAATAATAAAACCCCTTGTGATATGGACATATGTCATCTCGGTGCAGACGTGATTCTTCCAGGGGGAATCGGCAGGAGGTGAGTGAACATTACAAAGTCCAGAAGGGTTGGGCTACAGTAGCCAGCAGGGGGCCATATCTGAACAGAAAGCTACAGAGAAGCAATACCTGGTGTTCCTGGTTCTTAAACGAGGAACAATGGACTGGGGCTCCTCGGGGGTTGTTAACATCATCACGTGGCCATCAGGAAAAAATCTTATATACCTGTGCAAACAGAGAGAACACAAGGGGACACCACACACACACACACACACACACACACACACACACACACAACATGAGCATGTCCTCACTGATCCATCAGCTCAGCCTGCTCATAGCTGTGAAATCAAAATGGAAACACCAAGGACCCCAAATCAGCAAAAATCACCGCTCAAAGAAATATGACTGACAACCTGAGAAGTTGGCAGCTCAGATACTTCCTCTTCTCCCTTAGAGGACGCTGCTGAACTTCCAGTTACAGTCGTTGAATAAAGATAAACATAGCCCTGCTAAATTCTGTGTGAGTCCCTCAAGCACTATTAATGTCAAACAAAGAGGAGATGTAATGATAAAGTACAGCGGCTTTAAGAAAGCCAGGTTATTTCTCAGGAGTACTATTAGTGACTATAACACCTAAATAAAAGTGATTTGTTATTTGAAAAGATGAGTGTACTCAAGGAAAAGACAAGGAGAATTTAAAAATGTAAAACACAAGATCTAGAAACTAGGGGAAATTAGATAATTAATAAGGATCTGTTGAATATTTTGAGTGCAGTTCTCATAACAAGAACATGGAGGGCCACTGTATCCATAAACGTAAAAGGAACAAAGGACACGGTGTTGATTAATAATATGTGGAGAGAGAATGTCTCACTCACTCAGTTTATGACAGTTGTACCTGTAATATTCCACTTGGTGCCAAGCTCTATAGAAACCATCAAGAGATTGTTCCCCTTGGCGAATGTATGTGGTTTTGCTGATATAGACACCTGGAAGAAAGTAATGCGTTTTTTAAAAAATGAGCTCAGGATAAATGAAAAGGGCTTTCAATATGACAATCATGCTTCCAACTTTTAAAGTGGTTTCTCTTAATTATGTCATTATTTAAGTCCATTATAAAAAAACTAAAATATTGTACTTGGTCAAATGAGCATTATAAATTCATTGCTTCTCAACTTACCATCAAATCGTACACGAGGCCTTTCTAAAAACATCTCTCTCCAGGATGTGTACGGAACAAGTTTAATACAGCTTCTGCCCCAAACTTTCAAGCAGGCCAAACGCCATATTTCAGGGTCTCTAGGTAATAAAAGCACATCACTATGTCCATAAAAGGCTAAGTCCTTGCTTGCAGAAATAAGACATAATTATTTGCTCTCAGTCATCTTTTATATAACAACTATTTCTTGAGTGCCTGCCATGCCCTGGCACTGGAGCGATACACAGACGAATAAGGCAAAGCCCTGCTCTGTTCCTGGAAGGAAAGAAAATGAAGCGGCAGAAAGCTTTAGGTAGTGTGTCCTGTGCAAAACCACACTGTGGGAAAGTGACGAGTAGGGATGGAGAAGAGTACTGGGGTCAGAAGCTGCAGCAGGTGTAAAGCCAGGCTGGCTCAGCAAAGAGCTGCAGCAAAGCACGAAGTGTGAGAGAAAGGTGAGAGTGTGGTGGTCATGGGGGCCCTCAGCAGGGCTGGCTATTCAGTGGGATGGATGACGTTGGAGGGTTTGAATCATGGGAATGTGTTATGAATTGAACTGTGTCTTCCCAAATGATGTGCAAATAAATCTCCACCTCCCTACCTGTCCTATCATCCCATTTGGGACTCGGTCCTTTGAATGTTAAGGAGACAGACTAGTGCTAGGTGTAACCTGAGCCAGTATCTTTGAGACATAAACAAGACTCAACCAGAGAGCAGAACTAGATAGATGCCAAGACACACAGAGCTCATCAGTGAATTGGAAGCAAAAGTGGAAGAGGCAAGGACCTTCTTCCCTAGCCAACCGAGAGAAGGCTTTCCCCTAGAGCCTGGGCCCTGCACTTGGACTTCTAGCCTTTTAAAAGTGTGAGAAAATAAAACTGTTGGTTATAGTCAACCATTCCTACCATTTATTTACAGCACCCCTAAACAACGAAGGCAGAATGATATAACCCGCTTTATACTTTGGAAAGACCTCGCTGATGGTTTATGAAGAATCTACTCTAGGAATCTGGTGGAAGCAGACCACATGAGAGACCACTGCTGCAGCCCAGACCTGACATAATGGCAGTTGGAGCAGGGGGGCAGTTGCAGACACGGTTGTTAGAATGATCAGACCGGACATACATTTGAAAGGTAACACTGACAAGACTACTCTGAGATTACTGCAAATATCTCAGCAAAAAAATGTTTTGAAAATGAGTGATACAACTATTTTATTCCATCTACAACTTTCAATAGTTTCAAAGAGTGAAAACTAATTATATGGGTGCTAGACTGCAAAAAAACATAACTCCACTCCCTATATATGTTGGAAAGAAAAACTTTTTTCTATTAATAATTGCTTTGCTACCGATAACATATATTCATTGATGATTTGCTTTCTTATCTTCTTCCTCAGTGTTTTCTCATGTAAAATTTTATAAGTTAAAGGAATAATAGTGTTAGAGACTCTTGTTTCTAGAGGTTGGTGGCAATCCACTAAGGGCTTAATAGGTATTTATTAATAAAACATGTTAGAATCATCCAAAACAAAAGGCTTAACCTCCATTAATTTAAGTATTTTACTCCAAACACAAGACTCCAAATGAAATTAGATTACCTAAAATAATGCATCGAAAATTTTTTTAAATTACAGCTCTGAAAATTCTAGACTAAATGTCTGTTTTCATGTGAAGGTACTCATGAAAAATTGTTAGTATTAATGATTGTATACTAAACTCTATGTTTTCCTTGGATGGTACGATTGAAAATGTATAACTGAACTTTTAATGAAATTTAACTGAAAAGCGAATTTAAATCGTCCCAACTTACTGTAAATATCACTTGGGTGTACACTTTTCTAATAGAATTCTTTTTCCAAATCAGTGATGCTAAGTATACAAACAATCCCCCGAGAGTAGTGTTAGTGACTAAATAGGTTCCAGATAAAATTTAAGTTATTTCTATAGTATTCACTGTAAACATACACAGTGTTCTCTAATGTTCCAATGCTAAGTTGTTGAGAAAGTTACATTTAAGTATAATTCAGCAAAACTTGTGTTCATTTTAAGCTTATCTCTAGATCACCTGTCCTTTTACCAAAATGATCAACTGGCAGCAAAAGGTCATTATCTCTCTTTTCAGTCCTGAGTTGTGTCAAAGGCACGTACCTGGCACAGATGTAGAACCCTCTGCACACCAGGGACAGCTGCTCTAAGGATCTGAGGTCCAGGTCACTGGACACCACCCATCGGAAGATGTACATCAGGACCTCCATCGGCAGCACTGCAGAAGAGAACCGTCCTACAGCCACCTCCTCCAAGGCGCACCACTGGCACAGTCTGTTTGCTCTCAGTGAAGACGTCTGCCTACCCACCCGAGACTTAGAAAGGGGCACTCTCACCACCACTCGGAGCTCCAGCATGAGTGGTAATATTGGCTTCCAGCACAGACATAAATAACGTAATGTGGTTTCTGGTTTTGTTTTTAGGTTTAGAATAAATCTGAAACTATTTTTATTAAGAACATTTTCTGGGGCTGAGCCCCGGTGGCGTAGTGGTTGTGCGCGGGACTGCGACCCACTGGGACGGAGGTTCAATTCCAGCAGTGGGGCTGGGCCTCCTACTCCCACCACCGGAGAGCAGTAATGCCCCCCACCCCCCCCCAAAAAAGGGAACATTTTCTGAAGATCATTTACAGGTCAGATTAAATGTTAGAAAATATTCCATGAATATTTCTGTGTGATCCATATTGCATTTAACAACATTATTTTCATCTCCTTAAAAAGGATCAATTATCTTTTAGTTCTTAAAAAAATTTTCAATGCTGATTACACGGTATTTAACCTATGAGTAGATGTGTACCTTTTTAAACAGCCAGCGTAGGTCAGGACTTGTGGCCACCTTGCCTGAAAGGGCACAAGCCATTCCCCCCTCCAAGTGTTCCAGGTACCTGGAGCCACTGGGCTCTCTCTGGAGAAAGCACGGCACCCTCCAGCAACCAAACCGCACACTCGGCTTGGCTCGAGGTTCCAGAGGCTTATTTGCTTACACAAACAGTAGCTATGATGACTCGCCCACCGTAACTTGAGCAGCAGTGCTCTGGCAAATCATCTGACATGGTAAACTGCAAACATGGAAACCCAAGGTTGAAGTCTTTCCCACTGTGCTTTAATAATCAGGAATTCAAACCTGAGATGTGCGTCTGACTGCTCTCCAGTTCAGGCTGACAGAGTTTGAGCAGAGACTCCTGAAAAGTGAGTTGCTGCTGGAAGTAGGACAAGAGATCGGCCATCTTGCTGTCATCATCGTCATCGTCGTCATTATCTTCAATGCTGCAGAGGAGAGAGGCAGGGGGAGGAAGCTGTGCTCTTCACACACAGCTTAGAAACTTTCCAAACCGTTTTGGAAGAAAGTTCTCTAAACACAAATTTTCTGACTACTTTTATTAGTGTTTGATGTGTTAAGTTTATTCTGCCTTGCAAGGAAGTATCACACCAGGTTTTTAACGAAAATAATCTTCAGAGAAAAAAGAAAAGGAAACAGCTTCAGAAATTTTAATTACTACTTAGAAAGTATTTGGTGTTAAATTTTAACTAGCGTTATTATAAAATAGATTTCAAGAAAAAGGCCATTTTAGATGATGAAAACTGTATGTGCTAAATCCTTCTAATGGACTTAATTCTTTTAAGTCGGATACGCGTTGCATGTACCATGTTGTCTACACTACCAAGATTGTTCTTCATTTACTACACAATCTTCAGAGAGAAAAATATGTAATTTGAAAAATCCTAACAAGGTCCACAAACCATCTACCACCATAAACAGGAGTGAGAGTCCTAACAAATGTCCTCACTTTCCCTTCCTGACTTAAGCTCGGGTAGGGTAAGTGTGAGAAAAGCAGAAGGGGGTTTGCAAAACCGCAAAGGGCACATTTGGTACATGCTGCACGACCCCACAGTACACTTTCGGCAAGCTCTTTACCGAAAGCAAGGGCGCACAGTGTCTGCCAGTTCGGATCAAAGCAAAAAACACTCTGTCTTAAAGAACCTTCCTACCATTGGTGTTCGTATGAAAGAGAGTAAAGAAATGTATCTTCAGTGTTTTGGTATCACCTTTTTTATTATTTCGTGGAACTCAATTGTAAAATTGGCTAAATGGCTCTACTCAAAATTAATCAAGGGTTAGCAACAGCCTAAATGATTTATTATGAGTATGACCTGCCTCACAGTGCTAACTCTATTTTGGTGAACACTATTACTTGCTGAAAGTTCAAATAGGTAACTCATACTGACTTCATGATGAGACCTACGGTGTGCCTGACCCAAGCCCTGGGATGTTCAACAGCCGCATCTCACACACTCCTTGCTATCTATTCACACAGGTCCTACAGGATAGGACAGAACGGTCCCCATGAAGTTCCGAGGCTGTAAGTCTTTACAGGAGTAGAAAGCACTGCCTACCTCCTGAGGAACGACTTGATGGTTTCAAACTGCTGACCTTGTGATCGCAGTCCAATGCAGTACCTAGTTTGTCTGTGAAAACTGGACAATGACTATGGAAGACCAAGGAATTGATATATTTGAATGATGGCATGGGCGAAGAACACTGAAAATATTAAGGACTTCCAGGAGAATGAACAAATCTGTCTTGGAAGCACTACGTCAGAATGCGCCTTAGAGGTAAGTAGGTGAGATTGAGTCTCATGCACATTGGACATGCTATAAGGAGAGGCCAGTCCCTGGAAAAGGACATCATATTTAGTAAAGTCGGGGGTAGCGCGAAAACAGAGAGACCCTCCACAAGAGGACTGGCTGCAACAATGGCTCAAACCTGACAATGACCGTGAAGTCAGCACAGGCCCCCAGGGCTGCATTCTGCCCGGCACGCGATGCTTCCAGCTGGAACCAACTTGGCCGGCACATAGCAACATCCAAAAACTAAGTGCTAATACTGTATGTCATTTAAAGAATACTGCAGTACGCCTAAATAATTGATAAAGGTGACTTCTTAGTCACTTTGTGACTACAATCATAGAGTCCCTGTAAAAGAGTTGATTCTGACTCAGAGTAACTCGGGACAGCAGTGTTGAAGGGTGCCATGGGGTTCAAAGTCTACCATTTTTACCAAACCGGCCCGCAAAGCTTCCTCCCAGGGAGTGGCTGGTGAATTGCCAACCTTGGAGCTTCACCACTATGCTACCGGGTGCCTGAAGGTACTCACATTTAGTAATGCACATCTTAGGGCCCAAACTGTTTTTCTGTGTATTGCTCATTTCAAGCCTGCCATTCTCTCATGGGCACAGACACCCTCCCTCCCTTCCTAATGTCAGGGAGTTAGGGTTGAGAGAACATACAGATTGAGCCAAAACAATGTTTTGTGTTCTGCAAATAGCTTTAAAAGCATTAGCTTCACAATATGGTCTACTGAGCCTTGTATACAGAAAGCCATCACCATTATTTTTGACTTTAATGAAATTGGTCTATTTCCAAAAATCAGATGTAATTGTTAATCGAGCTTTCTACTTAACAGGTTCTGAAAAGACAATATAACAGTGTGCAACAAAAAAGGCCTATTTTGTGGCAGATGGGGGACTGGTTTTGCCACCATGACAAAGTACTTGCTCGTGCAGCCATCTCAGTGCTCCAGTTTGGGACAAAATACAGCATGCCTCTTTTGTCCCATGCACCCGACCTCTCTCTGTGTGACTTCTTTTTGTTTTTGCAAATGCAGCGGAACATGAAAGGACAGTGATGTGACGATGTAGAAGAGGTGAAGAAAAAAGCCAGGGAGGTGCTGTCAGTCATCCAAACAGATGAATTTGAAAAATGTTTCCAAGAATGGAAACACAGATTTGACCAATGTAGTAAGGGTAATGAAGAGTACTTTGAAGATGATAAAGTTGTTTTGTAAAAAAAAATTTGATACATAGCTTTGAAAAAATTTCGGGATTTTGGGGGGACGTTTTCTTACTGAACCTGTGCTTTTAACCAATTATATAGATTTAATAACATTCTACCAATATACCTTAATAAACAAAGTATGTTCAACACACACACACACACACACACACACACACACACACACACATATATATATATATATATATATATATATATTAGGCATCACTGCCCTCAGGTGGTGGGAGTAGGAGCCTTTGCTCCTGGGAGCCGGAATTGAATCTCCATCCCAGTGGACCACAGTCCCGTGCACAACCACTACGCCACCGGGGCTCAGCCAACACTTTCCTCTTAAAAAAAAAAAGTAAAAAATATTTTTTAATGTAATCTCAAACACACACAAAAGGAGAGAGACTAGTGTAATGGAGCTGTATGAATCCATTTCTTCAGCTACTATTACCTTCTATAACTGGCTTAATTACATTTTTGGGGTGGGGGGGGGCATCACTGCTCTCCAGTGGTGGGAGTAGGAGGCCCAGTCCCACTGCTGGAATTGAACCGTCGTCCCAGTAGGCCGCAGTCCCGCGCACAACCACACCACCGGGGCTCAGCCTTAATTACATTTTAATATTTTCTACTTCAAAAAGTTAAAGTGTGTCCTTTAACTTATTTCACTTTAATAACTACTGGTCTTATTACAAATTCCTTCTTCATTAACCTTATTTCTTTTTAGTTAAGAACTGCTCTTAATACAAATTCCTTCTTCATTAACATTATTTTTTTTAGTAAGAACTGCTCTTAATACAAATTCCCTAACTTTATTTTTAAATTTTATCTGCTTAAAATCTGTATTTCTACATCTGAAGCTTAAAATTTTCCCAATTAAAATTTTTCTACATCTTTATAAAAAAGATACACTAAACACTATGTAACTTAATAGAATCAGCACCATCTAGTCATCATGTTAGGACTCAAGAGGGCAAAGAAGCTTAAATGTAACAAAGTTGTATGCATGACTGTCTATCACATAATATACTCACTAGCTGCTTCCAACGCCATCACCATCAGGAGATCGGGTGTAGGTGATCTTGAATTCTATATCAGGTACCAGTTGCATAGCCCTACGATAAAACTTGATGGCTAAAAGAAGAAATAAAACTAAATTAGCTATGACTACACATGCTTGCCATTTCCTTCGTCTACCTTTAACTGTGGTTAATTATTATGTTTCTTTAGAAATATTCAAATTCTCTTTTCTACATGCAACAGTTCAGTGAGCAAACTTATTTCTCAGCCTTACTGTTCAGAAACGAACTTCCTTCTTTTGAAGTTCATATACTATAAAAATCTTAAGTGGCAAATGTTTTTTTAGCTCTCCCCATGGCTTTCTTCACTCTCTTATTTTCAGAAGTGATCTTATGTGGTTGTCTTTCTTTGGACTTCGAAAATGCAACTGTAACCCCAACAAAAGCATGTCTGAGCGAACCTTTCTTTCTAGGATGGAAACGTGAGGAAAATCAAATGCCCCCTACTGGCTGCAATAAAGATTTGTTTGGTTGGCTGTTTTATTTTTTTAATTTATATCTCAAAGTTAACTTCCTTTACCCACGTGCCTCTTACTTCTCTCCCTTTTATTTATTTTTTTTTGGGGGGTGGGGAGGCATCACTGCTCTCCAGCAGTGGGAGTAGGAGGCCCAGCCCCACTGCTGGAATTGAACCTCCGTCCCAGTGGGCCGCAGTCCCGCACTCAACCACTACACCATCGGGGTTCAGCCCCATTTTAAAGGTTTTATTACTGAATAATTACTAAATTAAAACTTCGAAAAAAATATCTTTTACACATCCATGATAACATGTTGCCATACTTTTTAAAAAAGAGACAGGCTAAACAGAAAAGCAATGATTTTATTAAATCTATATATTGTCTCACATAGAGGGAGAATGAAAAAAAAATCACTTGCATTCTACTGAAACTACCTACAGCTGGCTGCGAGTTATTCAGGAATGTCATGACACGGTGCCCCCAGCCCTGAGTTTTTACCTTCATAGAGAGCTCCATTTTGTTCTTCTTCTACTGCTTTTAGGAAGAGTTCACGAGCCTACAGAAATAAAGCATGAAGAATAATCTGAAAATCTGAATTAAAAACCCGTATGAATGGCTGAAGGATAGGCTTTTCAGCAAAGGGGCTGAAATAATTACAAGTTCACAGAAAAAACCACAAACATTAACTTAAGACTCTCATTCTGTAAAAAAATTGGGGATGAGCCCCAGTGGAGTAATGGTTGTGTGGGCTGGGGCCCACTGGGTTGGTGGTTCAAATCCAGCAGCAGCTCTCCAGAAGCAAGGCTGGGCCTCCTACTCCCACCAGAGGGCAGTGATGCCAAAAAAAAATTACACAAAATGTGTCAAAGACTTACATGTAAAATGCTAAAATTTACAAAATCTTTAGATAAAACATAGAAGAAAATCTTTGAAAATCAGGGCAAAGCAACATGGTCTTATACTCTGCACCAAAAAGCATAATCCATAAAAGAAAAAAAAAAAAAGGTAAACTGAACCTCATGAAAATTGAAAACAAAATCTTTGCTTTGCAAAAGACCCAGTTAAGAGAAGTTAGTTACATACAAGGAAAAAAGTACTTTTAAGGTACATATCTAAACAATCAAATAACATTTACTTTCCCTAATGCATCTAAAAAAGAAAAAACACTCAGAACACAACAGTTAAAAAAAATGCACATTAAAAACTACAAAGAGCCAGTGGTGAGAGTGGCGATACCAGGAGGGTGGAGGGGAAGTAGGGTAGAAATTAACCTCTTCCCTGGGGTACGGACAATGGGGAAGTGGGTGAAGGGAGATATCGGACAGTATAAAATATGACAAAATAATAATAATTTATAAATTATCAAGGGTTCATGAAGGAGTGGGGCAGGAGGGACAAAATGAGGAGCTGATCCCAAGGACTTAAACAGAAAGCAAGTGTTTTGAGAATGACGAGCAGAATGGATGTACACAATGGACTTATGCATGGATTGTGATAAGAGTTGTATAAGCCCCCAATAAAAGGATTTAAAAAACTACAATGAGTTCTTACTACATCCCTAGCAGAATGTATACGATTTGGTGTAATGATCACACCAAATGGAGAAAGACTGATCCCTCATGCACTGCTGGTGAAACATAATTATGTGTATGGCGGAAAAGAACTTGGCTGTTCCCTTTCAAACCAAATATACTTTTGACATGCCATCCAGCAAGTGCATGTGAGGGCATTTATTCCAGAGAAAAGTGACTCGTGCTCAGGGAGAAATCTATGCACACGTGTTCAGAGCAGTCCCCAATAAAAACCCAACAGCCTTCAATAAGTTAATGGAAAAACAAACAAGGAGATATCCGTATCACAGAAGCCTAGGTAGCAATAGAAAGAAACAAATGATTGATACAACTGGGATAGACCTCAAGTTAAGCTCTGTGAAATAGTTAACCTCAAAATGTTATATATGATTTTATTTACACAACAGTTGAGGATCATCAAAATTATGGAGCTGGGGGAGCAGGATAGTAGTTGCCAGAGGTTAAGAAGTGGGAGGGAGGGGGGAGGGTTGGCGGTGAGATGGCACAAGGCAGCTTTGTGGAGATGCCACAAGGTTACACATGCCTAGAACTAGGCATACATAAATCCAAACACCAGGGCTTATAAGAGTGAGGAAATCTACATATGCTCTATGGATGGTAAGATTATCTATTTCCTAGTTTGAACCTTCTACTACAGTTAAGTACATACAATATTAACATTGGGAAAAGTGGCAAAGGAAGCAGGTAGAGGACTTCCTTGTACCCAGAAATTTGTAATTATTTCAAAATTAAAATATAGAACAAAACCCTGGAAGTTTTTAGTCATTACACAAAAACACTACTTAATGGAAAACCATTTGGACACAAAAGAGTCTGATGATGTGACGATGACAGTCTATGGATAAGGAAAAGGAAAAGTGTGTTGGGACTATTTCACATGGGGAGGTACTAGGAAAGAGACAAATATTAAGATAACATTCAAAAATCTTTCCAGTATGAGAACATGACAGTTTTCCCCATTAGGAATTCTAACACATTAGTGAATACATTACAAATGTGTTCAAATCAAATTACAACATTCCCAATGCCTTTTCAAGCTTTGGTTAATAAATTCACAGACCGTCATCTTTTAGAGAACAGGTGAATCTCAGAGATTCTAATGGAGACAGCATAGTGGTATCGGCTAAAGTAGCCAGGTGGAGGAAGCACCTGTCTTTGCGGAAGCAATGTCGGTAATACTTAACTTTTCTTCTTTTGCCAGTTCTTGCTTTCCTTTGGTATCTGCTTTCAGTAAAGAGGCTCTTGCTGGTCCTCGGCAAGGCCGAGTTTCTAAGCTGCTAGCGCCGACACCAGGGGCAAGCTCAAACATCCACTGAGCTCGGAACATCTGCAGCTGTGCCTACGGGGAGAAGAGCATGTTAGGAATCACTGAAGGACACTGTTCAATTTTGGAGCGACTAATCGATGTCTGCCATCTATTTATTAATCTAACAAAGCCCTCCCCTAAATATCCCTTTAAAAATTACTAATTCAAAACCCTCTAAGCACCCATTCTCATTTAAAATAATTTTCTGCATAATGAAAATGTGTCCCAAAGCCTGAAATATGTTTGAACTTCAACAAAGGAGTCACAGGAGGGTGAGGGGGTTACTCTGGAAAGACTAGCCACAAGCCGATCCAGAGAAGGGAAGCCCAAGAGACGGGCTCTCGTGAAGATTCTAGCCTTGGCTTCACTCTGTCACTGTACGTTGGAATGGTCTCAACACATATCATACTGCAAAAAGTTAATGGAATTGTACCAAATTCGACTTCAAATATGAGCCACCAGCTAGGGATAAACGTGTAAGCTTTTAAAAATGTTTACTTGAATTGAATCATCTAATAAGGCAAAATCATTAAAAGTGCTAAAAGCCTTAGTGCGGGAGTGCTACTGAGTCATAGCCCCCAGTGGCCAGCCCTTCTGACTGTGGCCTCAGCTCACCCCGCCCCCCACCCCGACCCCTCAACAACTAAGCGCTGGAGTGATCAATGACTGGTCCAGGCTGGGCCCTTTCAATGTAATTCAGGCCAGCCGGAAAGCGTATTCCATCTTTGACCGCCCCACAGGGTTGGCTAAAGTACTCCATTTCAGGTACATTGCAACTAGCCTCTTCCTCTGCCCACTCCTGCATGCGGCCTTCCTTCTGGAGTTGCTGATGCCAAGGGCGTGCCTATAGTGGTCAGTTTGGGTTTCAATTTGGTAGCTGGTCTCTGGATCCCAGTTGTTAGGCCCAACACTAATCTGGTTGCTACAGTGGGTTAAATCAATCCATTTTAAGTAGGCTACTTCCAATGATGACTGACAATGACCTTGGTTCTTAACCTTCCTAATGTCGTGACTCTTTAATACATTTTCTCATGTTGTGGTGACACTCCAACCATAAAATAATTTTTGCTGCTACTTCATAACTGTAATTTTGTTAGAGTTATGAATCAGGCAACCCCTGTGAAAGAGTTGTTTGACCCTCAAAGGGGTCGGGACACACAGCTTGAGAACTGATGTTAATATAACTAATACAATATAATCATTTATTCAGTTGAACCCTTTAAGATCAAAAAGGGCATTCCCTAAGATCTGTTCTGCCTATGGACTCCAAAGAAATGTGTTTGGTAGAACTGTCATCTCACTTTTCCGCCACTTTGGAGTGAAATCCTGCTAGTCTCCAGATTATTGCTTGACCATGGATTTTTTTTTTTTAGGCATCACTGCCCTCTGGTGGTGGGAGTAGGAGGCCCAGCCTTTGCTCCTGTGAGCGAGAATTGAACTTCCATCCCAGTGGGCCGCAGTCCCGCGCACAACCACTACGCCACCGGGGCTCAGCTGACCATGGATTTTGAACTTGCCCCCAACCCCAAACGACTTATTTGGCTATTGGGTTGATTGCAGCTCACAGAGGGTCTATCGGATGGAGGATTTCCCACATGGTTTCCCAAGCTGCAAAACCTTGTGAAAGCACACTAGCACATCTTTCTCCTGGGGGTGGCTTCCAGCCCACACTTCCACTAAAGCAGCCAATGCTGAACTTCTACAATACCAGGCGCCTTTTGGACTGGCCGGCCCGACCATGGGGTGATCCAATTCCCTGGAGTACATCAGTCCCTCCCAATCGCTATCTGACTACCTATCTCACTGGTTCTGTGTCTCTAGAGACCTTCATTAACTACCTGCATATTAATCACCACAGAGCTGCATGCCTGGGACACTCAGGGTCTTCCTCCTCCCAAAGAGGGCCATCAGCTTAAAAGGGAGCAGATAGAAAATAAATGAAATGCAGCACAGATACAAACTAACTTGTCTGTACACTGCATACACTTACCATACCCTCTTCCCTCTAACAAGCAATGCACACACACTGCCGATCGACAGACCATGTAGCATCACTATCCACATGTACCAGATGAGGTGTTCCAAACAATACTAGCTTCTGTGTTGGGCAGTGTGAATTCGGTTAAGTGCTCAGCTGCCGAATGAAAGGCTGGAGGTTTGAAGCTGCCCAGTGGCAGCTCTTTGGAAGTCAGGCCTGGCAATATGGACTGACAAGTCCCAGCCTTGACAATGCTATGGGACCAGGCATACCAACACTGGAAGTCACCAGGAGCTGACCGGAGGCCACGAGATATTCAACAAAACAAAACTCAACAAATTGGGAGAGAATGTTTTTCAATGTATAAAAATTCACATCACCCTTTGCAGTGAATCTCGTGATATGAAGGCATCATTAGTTTACACAAGTGAGACTCAGAGGAGAGTTCATTTTTCCAACGTAAGTAATGCAGCAATAAACCTCTCTGCACAAATTTACTCATTTCCCCTGGTACTTAGAATCAACTGCTAGATAAGAGAAGGTCTTTTTCTACTTTGACACTTACTGCCTTGCTGGCCCTTCAGGAAAGCTGTAGCAATTCCTGCTTTCCATACAGTGCCAGGGCCCCTCACAACCTCAACAAAGGCAGGCATGATGCACTAAGTGAACTGTGTTTTTCAATTCCTTGTCTCATGGTAAATTTGATTCCTATTTTTCATGGCTGCTTCCTGCCATCAGAGTAGAACCGCTCCACCGTGTTCTCTGGGTGGAATGGGGCTTCTCCATGCAGACAGACAGCGTTCCGAGTTCCTTGGACCGACACAGAACAGCTATCACACCACGGCTCCTTTTCTCAAGATTAATGAGGCTAGTGATTTATCTCTTTACATGTTTCTCCTTTAGTTTCTCCCATTATATTTCTATCTTTTTTTTTTTTTTTTGGCATCACTGCCCTCCGGTGGTGGGAGTTGGAGGCCCAGCCCCACTGCTGGAATTGAACCTCTGTCCCAGTGGGCCGCAGTCCCGCGCACAACCACTATGTCACCGGGGCTCAGCCTATTTCTATCTTTTATTCTATGTTCCTCTTCCTGATTCTTATGAATGCTCCATATGCCGAGCACATCAAGCCTCTGGCCACATGTGGGGAAGTTCTCTAGTTCACCGCTTCTCTACACTTCATGTTCTCTTCTACTCGATGAGACTGTCAATCCCTTCTTTATGGCCAGGACTCTGTGACCCAGTGAAACTCAGGAGGTTTGAAGCCCACTTATCAGCTACAAAGCAGTCATGATTAGTAATTATTTTTTGTTTTCTTGTTGTTGTTTTTGGGGCATCACTGCCCTCTGGTGGTGGGAGTAGGAGGCCCAGCATTTGCTCCTGTGGAGCCACTGCTGGAATTGAACCTCTATCCCAGGGGGTCGCAGTCCCGTGCACAACCACTGTGCAACCAGGGCTCAGCCCTGATTAGTAATTCTTTTTATAAGAAAAGAAATCTAAAAAATGGTTAGAGCTTATGTAATCCATAAATTGGCATGAGAATACAGTTAATCCAATGCAAACGAGAACCCACACAATTTTATAATTGTGACCACTCTGTGTATGAAGGCAATGAGAGCCATGGAATGAAAATACAGAACTGAAGTCAACGTGCCTGCAGATCCGCTTCAGCAGGGCGGTCACTTTCCTCATCTTCTGCTCTGATAGTATCAGAGTGACAATCTTCTTCCTCAGCTTCTGCCTACAGAAAAGAAAAATCAACTAAAGGTCAAGAATGTCAGATCTTGGAACAAGAGACTCCATTTTTAGGCACAGCGCCTCCATTTTAACCTCTCAAGAGCTCACTCCTGCTAAACCCTCTCTGTGCCTAATTGCAAATTCCTGAAACCCTTAGTACTCAGAGAATCAAGGTGCTTGCCTGTTTCTAAAAGATAGGCATTCCCATCCTCCCGCATCTTTTAGATAGATTTAAGGACCATCTCCCTTACGAAACCCAGCAGTGTGCGCACCTCCCTTAGTTTGAAGATTAAAAGCTGCGCCAGTCAAGGGGGTATAAAAACTTTTCCTTTTGTTCCCTTTGCACGGCTTCATCAGCTCAATACCCCAAGTTGCTGAACCTGCCCGCAAGCTTCCCGAATAAAGTCTGCCTTAAAACTTCCAATTGGGTCTCCAGTTCTGTTTCGCGTCCAAAAAAACTTTACAAAGATTATGCAGCAACCATTTGTAACCTCTGTCTTCTAACAGTATTTGTTGTGCAGTACCATAATCTCGAGAGCTTGAAAACTGCAATTTGAGCATCAAGACTCTCATTGGGGCCTTACTACCTTAACTTCCAAAGGAAAGTGAGCCTGATATGCACACCCTCTGATTCAAAACCCAGGATTAACATGGCTGTGCATCTGAACATGTTTTGCTCCAAAATTTAAAATCTGCATTTTCACCCCCCAATTAATCTAATTATATTATATGTAAACTATCAGTCCATCGTTTTTTCATATTAATGTAATGAAGCCGACTCTTCAATCAACGTGACATTTACTGGCAATCTACAAGAAAAATGTTCATTTAGTTCAATGCATTTTTCACTGATAAGAACAGTGAAATGCATTATCTCTAATAAAATGAAAAGCCATTATCGGGCTGAGCCCCGGTGGCGTAGTGGTTGTGCGCGGGACTGCGGCCCACTGGGATGGAGGTTCAATTCCGGCTCCCAGGAGCAAAGGCTGGGCCTCCTACTCCCACCTGAGGGCAGTGATGCCTAAAATAAAATAAAAAAAAAAAAAAGAAAAACCATTATCAGTTATTGAAGATTGTACTCTACCCTGCCATCCACATTAAAATACATAAAACAGGACGTAGTCCTTTGGTTTTCTTTTTTTAGTTCTACCACAAAAAGGTGTACATTTTGCAACTTTAAAGCATATTACAAATAGTATAATTTGTCCTCAAGTACCTATGATTCAACTTCAGCAATTACGAAGGCAGGAAAAAGTTTTAAATCGAGTACCCCCAAAAATCTTGGTGGCCCTGTGATTTAGGCACTAGGCTGCTAACCATGATGTAAACACTTGAAATCTAACAGCTGTCTACTTCCACGAAGATTTTTATCTCAATGACCACAAGTCAAAATCAACTCAATGGCAATGGGTTGTATCCAGTCACGATATTCACATTGCTATATAGTCTGTGGAAGCAAGATTCACATAGGGTCCATATCATGCAATTGGTGGATCTCAACTCTATTTTAATCTAAATGTTTCCGTTCCTCCCACTTTTTCTTGGTAATTTACTTGTTGACGAACCTTGTGTGACTGTTAGCAACACACACACACACACTTTAGTCTCTAGTCTGTATTTTGCTATGGTGTTAAGCATGTTCTTTTATTTCCTGTGCACTATAGTAGGATCTAGGAAGATTTGTTTAGATACAGAGTGTAAGGTAAGGCTTCTTGGGGGCAGGAAAGACTACCTCTCAAGTTATGACATGTCTCCCATCAAGAAGCATTTTTAAATGCACTATCAAAATGTTATGGCAGTTATTCCAAACAAACTGAGTCGGGGATAAATCAAGAAAATCAGGCCCATAAAACTCAACTTATAAAACAGCATTTATCAGAACAGAAAATGCAGGTTTTATGCCAATGAAGTTTATATTGCTTCTCTCTTGATAGCTTATTGGATAAATTTAATGTCCTAAACAGATAAAATCTGATACACTTGAATCATTTTAAACGACTTGGTAATTGGTTAAAAATAATTTCCCTTTCTATTCCTCCATTCCTCCACCCTCCTGGTATTACCACTCCTAGTCTTGAGGGATCATCTATCCTAAACTTCCCATGTTTCCAACTTTTCAAACTCAATGTCCCATTTTTAATTACAGTTAAAATCTTGAACTATTTTCTAAGTATACAAATAAAATAATGGGTATAACCTTGACCTAAAAAAAATAATAATTTCATAGAATCTAGAAACAGGAATGGGAAAAGCAACACCAGAAGGGCAGGGGGAAGGTGGAGAGAGGAGAGAAGGGAGTACTGATCGCAATGACCACACATAAGTACACGCACACGCGCCGGGGGATGAACACAGAAACTATGGGGGAAGGTAGACAGTGGTCTGTGTACGATATGAAAATGACAATAATTTATAGTTTATCAAGGAATCACAAGGGGAGTAGGGCAAAAAGGGGAGCTGATACCAAGGGCTCAATAGAAAGTAAATGTTTAGAAAATGATGACAACATATGCAAAAATATGCTTCATACAGTTGATAGATGGATTAAGAGCTGTAAGAGATCCCAATAAAATGATCTTTTAATTAAAATAATAATAAATAATTTAGTTGGGGGGGAAAGAAAATCCCAATACAATTTTATTGTGGCGAAGATTCGATAGGTAGATTTTGTTTCACAGATCACTTATAGGGCTATAATCCACATGAAAATGTACCTCCTTTTGCAAAACTAGCATGCTACTGTGTTCTATGTAAATTACTTTTGTTTGCTTACTATTTTCTATTTTACTAATTTTCTATTTTACTATTACTAATTTACATACCATATATACTAGAGTATATCTGCCATGACATCTAATTTTATACAAACACGGCATTAAAAATATGCTGGAAAACTCGGCTTACACTCATGTACATACATTATATTCAGAAAGATCTTTGAAGGCTGAGTCCCAGTGGTTTAAGTGGTTGAGTGCGAGACTGCAGCCAGCGGACTTGGTGGTTCAAATCCAGCAGTGGCTCTCAGGAACAGCGCTGGGTAGCTCCCCCTACCACCAGAGGGCAGTGGTGCCTCCCAAAAAAAACAAAAATAAAACCAAAAAAAAAAAAAAGGAAGCTCTTGGGGCTGAGCCCTGGTGGCGCAGTGGTTGAGTGCAGGATTGCGGCCCACAGACTTGGTGGTTCAAATCCAGCAGCAGCTCTCTAGGAGCAAGGCTGGGCCTCCTACTCCCACCAGGGCAGTGATGCCCACCAAAAAAAAAAAAAAGCTTGACTGAGGCCTGGTGGCGTTGTGGTTGTGTGCGGGACTGAGGCCCACTGCGTTGGCGGTTCAAATCCGGCAGCAGCTGGGCCTCCTACTCCCACCAGAGGGCACTGGTGCCAAAATAAAATTTTAAAAAAGTTCTTTAAACGATGTACGAGCCTCCAATAAGATGATTTTTAATTAAAAAATAAAAAAAAATAAAACTTGTAATAAAAAAAAAAAGCTCTTTAAAGATATATAATAGCGGATCCTTTATAAACCCAGACTTTTCGATATTAGAATGGTTTAGAAGAGTATGAAGGACTGGACTGACATTACTATGCACGGCTTGGGGCTATCGAGAGGTCTCAAGTTAGACTCCATTTTATATTTTTATTCTCAACAAATGTTTACTAAATTAAACAGAAACCCACTACTCATGCAAAGGAAGTGTTTCCTCAGGTAAGTCTGTTACTACATGTTTTAGCAAACGGAACTTGCTCAATATTCAGCATGCTCAGTCCAATGAAGAAATGTGGCAATCAGGGAATTGACCTTGAAACTGGCCAGAAAGAAAATACAGCCTATTTAACTTTCTCTGTTCTAAGAAAGATCGTTTTGTTTTGCTTTTTTTGGGGGGGCTCTTACAGCTCTTTTAACATTCAATACATCATTTGTATCAAGCATATTTGTACACATGCTGCCATATTCATTTCCAAATATTTTCTACTTGAGCCCTTGGTATAAGCTCCTCTTTCCCCCTCCTTTTCTTTTTTTTTTAAAATAAATCATTTTATTGGGGGCTCATACTACTATCATGATCCACACATACATCAATTGTATGCAGGCCACATCATGTTTTTATTGAACAATTTCCTGAATAAAACTAGATTTAGGCAAACCTTTTTTTTTTTTTTTTAGGCAAACCTTTAAAGCAGTAACCACATACACTTCCACTATCTTACAGCTCAAAATAATTCTTATCGCTGGCCACCAGACACATGGACTAGTGAGTTTTACAAGAGTACATTTAGCACTTGGGAAAGGATTAGCAGTGAATAAATGAGGCCAACAACTGGGAGGAATTTCCAGAATATTGAGTTCAACAGAAAATATGATCATTTAAAATATTGCCACATCCACTTTCTTGAGTCTCTGAAAGCCAGAAGTTTTTCTTACTGGAAACCTCACTCGTAGTCAATACACACAGTGAAATTTCTGAGTTCTGGGCAGCAGCTTGTCTGGGCCTCAGAATATTCCCCACCTTTGACGAGTAGCTTTAGCACTTATTTCTTGCACTGTGAGTGGGAAATATTTAAATTTTCCTTCTTTAACAGGTTTCCACTCTCCACATATTCTTTCTTGCTTTACTTTAGTATGACTTAGAATTTATAGATCCCACTGAGAAGCAATATTTCTCCTTTCTTCAAATAAGAGCCTACTTTATTCCTGCTATCAACCCTACCCCTCCCCACCCCCCAACACCCCCCCAAAAGAAAACACCCTAACTTGTTATGGGGCCAGTTTCATCTTTCTCCCTTAAGAGTAGCTGGCGGGTTTGAAGACCCTGGGGATAATAGGCCAACACCTAATCCATAGCAGCATCAGGCTCCTTTGTTAACTATCCACACCAGTAGTTTCCTATACCTTTTTTCATATGCAATGCCTTCTCCTTCACTTGGCTTCATCTATTGAGCTTTCTCCTGAGCTATAATGTTCTAAGTCATGGGTTCTGAACCCTTTCACAGGGGTCATTCGATTCACTACAGTAGCAACATCACAGCTATAAAGTAGTCACAAAAATAATTTTATGATTGGGGACGGGGGTGGGGGGTGGGGGTGGCACTAGGAAGATTGAGAACCACTGTTTTAATTCATAATTATTATATTGATTTGTCAGTTTAAAAACAACCAAAAAAGTACTAAGAGACTATCAAATGTGGATTTGGTGGTGGTGGTAATGCCATCAAGTATTCTAACTTAGAATGCAGCTACACAAAACGCCACAAACTACTGGCCCGTATCCTCAGCCACCCTCACAACCCTTGCTGCTGAACCCACTGCCAGCAGCCAGCATCGATCCATCTCCAGGAGGGGCTCCCTCTCTCCTTGACCTTCCAGGTTACCAAGAATGATGTCCTTTAGGGACTTGTTCTTGATGACTCATACAAAGCATGTTAAAAAAAAAAAAAAAAGTATGGGGCTGAGCCCTGGTGGTGTAGTAGTTGTGCCCGGGACTGCGGCCCACTGGGATGCAGGTTCAATTCCAGCTCCACGGAGCAAAGGCTGGGCCTCCTACTCCCACCACCTGAGGGCAGTGATGCCCCCCCCCAAAAAAAAAAAAAGTATGTAAGATGAACTATCACCATCCTTACTATTCAGGGGCATTTGGGCTGTGACTTCTTCCAGAACAGATTTGTTTGTTCTTCTGGTTGTCCATGGCCTATTTAATATTCTCATCAAAAGTCAAAAGCATCTATTCTTCTTCAGTCTTCATCATTGTCCAGTTCACACATGCATATGAGGATATTGCAAATATCGTGACTTGGCTCAGGTAGATTTTGGTCCCCTAAAGTGAGAGCTTTCAAAGAGACCTTTTGCAGACCTACCCTATGCAGATCTCTTGATTGCCAAATGGCAACTGTAGACTCAGAGTCTTCCTCCAGTCCTGATGCCAGATTCTTTTCATAAAGCCCAGCTTCCTAGATTGTGTGCTCAGCATAGATTGAACAAGTATGGTGAAAGGTTAAAACCCTGACACACCTTTTCTGCTTTAAACCCTGAGCAATGAAGTGCTTTGGAATTCCCATTCTTTGCAATGTTACCCATAATCAATAGGATTCACCTTGTCAGATTATCATTTTATTTTTTTATAATAGAGTTTTATCCAGTCACCTTTTCCTGGAGTTATTCACGAGTTTTTGTCAGTTAATTCATGTATTTCCCATTTACTCCTGATTCAGAGAGTAAAGTTAATTGCTTAGGCCTAGCCTTGGAGAATTGCTTCTGAAGGTTTAAGGTCAAAGTAAATTAATGCTTTCTGAATTTTTCACCAAAACAAGTTTCCTGCCATCGAGTTGCTTCCAATTGATAGTGACCCTGCAGGATAGAACCCTACCTGTAGGGCAGAACTGCCTCTGAGCTCCAAAGACTGTAACTCTAAGAGCGCAGAAAGCCCCTTCTCTCTCATCCTTTTTTATCTCTAGATTAATTTAATACACACACAAACGTCAACCATTTATCAAATAAATATGTGAGCTTCTACTCTGGCTACTTAGTTTGGTCCCACCTCATTCAACTTGGACATTCAACTCTGGCCAGAAGTTATTTTCTCAGACGGGCACTGCATGTGAAGTCAGTGAGAGGTTTCTAACTTGCACAAACCAGGCTGCAGAGGGCCAGACTACCTATTCCAGCATGCAGCACACCCACAGAACTTGTGCTGTCAAACTCCAGGGCTTAGCTCGCTTTCATTTGGAGGGTATGGACGTTTCTCATAGCTGTGAAGTGAGATACAGGAACTCCAACTTCTTGCTGCCAAGGCCGCCTGCCAACACCTCCCAAGGGCACTGAAGCCTGCCTCTCAGGCCGTTGCGTCTGAAACCTGAAGGCTTCCTTAACCGGGCTGGGAAGCGCGGCAGGAAAGGCAAGACTTTCCCTAGGGGCAGCGATCAACAAGTGTCTAGGCCGACCAGCAACGTTCCCCTATGTCGAATCTACCAAGGATCCCAGCAATCTAAGCCCCGAAAAAGGGCAAAACTGGCTCAATGTGCTCAGGGGGTGAGGTCTAGAAGCAGCCGTGGCCCCGCTGCCCAGCGAGCCCGGCGTCTCCCTCCCGGCTTGGGGGTGCGGCGGGGGGTGGGTCGGAGCCAGGCACCTCGCCCACACCCTCCGGTGTCAGGGCCACCTGCGCGGAGGGCTGCCGCGCACCTCGCACTCCTCCCGATCTCATCTCCTTCCTGCGCCCCCGAGCGCCCCAGGCCTGGCCCTGGTCCCCCGGGTGCACCTCCGAGCCCCTTCCCAGATTACCATGGTGGCGGGGCGGTTGGCGGCGGTCGAGGGGCTCTCCACGCCCCCTCTGCACCGTCCCCTCTGGGAAGGGTGCCGGGTGTCGGGTGTCTACTCCTGCTTGAGTGCTGCAGTGAGGCTTAGCAGAGTTCTCGGTCGGAGAAGCGCACCAGGCAGCGGCAGTAACTGCGGGCCCGGCGTACGGCAGCCATTTTCGCGGGGCAGGGGGCCAGATTGGGGCGCGCTGGCGGCGGCCGGGAACTCGGGAAGCAGAGGGGCGCCCGCTGCCAAGCGAGAGGGAGAGCTTTGGGATTACTGGCGCGTTGGTCCTAATGGAGATTCCAGACGCCGCTGCGGAGCTGCCTCCTCGGCTGCGGAAAACTGCGCCGGCGCACGGAGCATGCGCGGTGCTTCCACTGCCCTCCCGCCCACCCGCGTGCGCGGCGTGGCTCGTCAGCCGCACGCGCGCCCTCTAGTGGTGGGTGAAAGGGCGTGGGCCTACTGTGTGCGCGATCTCTCGCTGCGAGTGAGGATGCCCCTTTAGTAGTGAACCCCAACCTCAATCCATGCATTCAGCATATAGTGGACACGGTTTTTGCAAACTTGGACACGTGTCGTCCAAAATTCAGTGCTGCAAGACACACACTAGGGAGAGTAGTACTGGTCTTTCCGGACGTTCGCTGCACGGTCCTCGGCGACTCTAATGAAAGTGTGACTCCAGGAATTCAGGCGAACATTGAGGTTTCACAATAAAGACTGGTATACTCTTACAACTTTTGAGAGCACAGATAAAGTCCGAGGAGTTGATGAAAACATACGCCGTCCTAGTCCTACAGTCTCACTACAGATCCCATCGTGCAACGGGGGAGGGAGGTGCCTCCCCTAGGCCTGAAATTCCAGTACCGTGGCGGAGACCAGCTTTTGTATGGCATTATGGTATTTGTAGTCTCATAATCCAGGCCCCAGGACTGCACTGTCTCTTAAAGCCCAGCTGTAAAAATACCTGAATTTCCTTCAGCTGCAAGTACACTGGTTTTTTTTTAACTTAAATTTTAAGAATTAAGTTTGCATGTTATAACTCTTACCTTTGGCAGTGATGCCCCAAAAACCAAAAAAAAAAAAAAACAAAAAACAAAATAACTCTTACCTTTGTTAAAGTGACGTTAAATCGGTTGACTAATAGCAACCAATGAGAAACAAACTCATCGCCATCAAGTCAATTCTAACTCACAGGGACTCTTAGGGCAGGGCAGAATTACCCCTGTGATTTCCGAGACTGTAACTCTTCAGGGGAAAGAACCCAAACCAGTCCTGTACCATCCTCACCATCCTCTCTGTGTCTGAGTACGCTCTACTCCACCCCACTCCCCTTTTTTCTTTTTTTCTTGGGGCATCACTGCTCTCCAGCGGTGGGAGTAGAAAGCCCAGCCCGACTGCTGGAATTGAACCTCCATCCCAGTGGGCCGCAATACCGCACACTACCACTACCCCACCGGGGCTCAGCCCAGAAATTTTTTTTTTGGGGGGGGGCATCACTGCCCTCAGGTGGTGGGAGTAGGAGGCCCAGCCTTTGCCTTTGCTCCGTGGAGCTGGAATCGAACCTCCATCCCAGTGGGCCGCAATCCCGCGCACAACCTCTACGCCACCGGGGCTCAGCCCCACCCCCCCTTTTTTAACTGCCACTGCAGCACTCCTCACTAAGGATGTGCCCCTCTACCAAGCACAATGTCCTTTTCCAGGGACTAGTCTCTCTTGATAACAGGTCCAAAATACTTAAAGAGACGTCTGTCTTCCTAGATTCTAAAGAGAGTTCTTGCTTGCACAGCTTCCATGATAAACATTTTTTTGATCCTGGTACTTTGATATTCAAACATTTATTGAATATCTAAATAGTCTTCTAGATCCCAGGGACTAAAAATCATTGGGATTTCAAACCCTATGTTCAACTACGTTCAACGTAGCACATTTAAATCTCTAACCCACTATTTTATTTCGTAGAATTTAGAAGTGCAGTACATCCCCCATAGAGTAACTGTTGCGGAAAAAAGTGAAGGATAGGGCTGAGCACCGGTGACGTAAGTGGTTGAGTGCAGAACTGTGGCCGGCGGGCTTGGCAGTTCAAATCCAGCGGCGGCTCTCAGAAGCAGCGCTGGGTAGCGCCCACGACCACCAGTGGGCAGTGATGCCCACAAAAAAAAGTGAAGGCTAAAATGGTGAGCTACAAGAGGAAGCTGTCAATGTGGTACTTTAACATTACAACCCACCTTCTGGATGAGGGTTTTTATTTGCGCTGAAACTAGCTACCCTTGCGGAGTGTCATCACTTTTAATGGAGTTCTAAAAGGAGACTCGCTGCAGAGTGCACTCTTGAGGATGATTTCCTCCAAATGACCTATTTAAAGTTCAGTCTTGAAATTTAAATTGTGGAAAAGAACTAGATGTAAGGATTTTGAAGAAAATTGTAAGTGTGAATCTTCAAGGCAGAAGACTGGTTCTGCAAGTGAAGAAAATAGTATTAATGTATTCTCAGAATCAGTTTGTTTATTTAAATATGGTCAATACTAATTTGTGTTTAATTAGCACAGATTAGTTTTTATTATTCCAGCTAGTAATTAGTCATAATAGTAATAAAGTAATTATTGACACTTATAAATATAAATTGTGCACTTATTTTTTTATTTTATTTTTTTGGGGGGCATCACTGCTCTCTGGTGGTGGGAGTAGGAGGCCCAGCCCCACTGCTCGAATTGAACCTCCATCCCAGTGGGCCGCAGTCCCGCGCACAACCACTACGCCACCGGGGCTCAGCCCCACTTATTTTTTTTAAGACACTTAGGCTTCACGTAGCACATTTTCTATTTCAAATCAGTTCCCATGTGTCCACTAGACTTCTTTATCATGCCACATCATCTCATGATATTACAGTCAGGGCTTCGAAAAATTCATAGAAAATTCTATTATCTCTTAACTACATCTCCCCGCAAAACTTAAAGCAACAATAACAACAGCAACAAAAACCAAAGTTTTAATTGTCCCAAGGTCTGAACTTCTGCCCCAATGCACTTTGAAGCCCAGTGGGCCCTTGCTAGTAGTAGAGACAAATGACCAAAAAAGAAAAAAGTAGATTTTCTCAGAAAGCTTAATTTGATTAACTAAAACTGTGAATTTCAGTTCCTTTAATCACTTTTAAAATGGCTTTGTGGGGGAATAGTTGGCATTCTAAACCCAAACCCACTGCAGTGGAGTCAATCCCAGCTTCTAATGATCCTAGAGGTTCCAAATGGAGCTACAAACAGCAAGGTCAGCAGTTTCAAGGTAGACGAGGCTTCCTGCACCAGTAAAGAGTGAAAGTCTTGGAAATCCACAGAGGCCGTTCTGCCTGGGCCTGCTCTGTGAGTTGAGTAGACTCCTGGTCCTTGAGGTTTGTTTTGTATGGAGCAGAACAGCCCGACACATCTTCCGAAACCTTTGCTAAGCGTCCAAATCAAGACAGACAGCCACATGGTTCTCCCCCAAGTAACTGGTAGATTTCAACTGTACCCCAGCTACCGGGCCCTAGGACTTCTCTCAGTAACATGAGCCGTAAGCATTTGGGGATGTGGGGTTGCATCCTTTTTTGTCTCCTTTTCTTTTTGTTGGTAACAATTTTTCTATTTCCATTAGCTATGGAATTAAAAAGTTTTAAATAGTGAACCAAAAATTGATATGGGAGATTTAACTCAAAGATGGATGGATCCACAATGAGTAAAAGGACTGCTTTGCTGTGCGTGTGTTCTGAACAATTGGGTAAAAGTGTTCCTTCCTCCTGGTCCTTCTTCAAAGTTTCGAGGCCAGGCATTAGAGGGGTGGTTTCAGATCATGTTTCCAACAGCACTTATGGCATAAATAAACGTGTTTAAAATATTTGGTGTTCATATAACTGATCACACACGGGAAGACATCTGCCTAGTTCTCTGGTCAGTTAACCATGTAGTCTTCTAAGGTCAAGCTGCAGAACAATACAAAACGCTTTTCAAATACAAACGAATATAAATCAGAACAAGAGTTTTACGACTGGTTAAATGTTCTCAGAGCATGGATCTACAGCTTTCATTTCTAAAGCCCTTTGCGTGGAACTGCCCACCACTGAAGACCTTTAGGGGTGGTGGGCCCCACCTCTGCTGGGCTGGGCGACTGCGCTGCAAGCGCTCTCCGCGCCCCTTGGGCTGCCTGGGCGCTGCAGGGACGCGCAGGGCCAGCGAGGGGAGCTGCAGGGTAACTCTTCCCCGGGAAAGCGGCCGGGTGTCCCCGCTCGAAGCCACCTTGTCTTTTGTTTGTTTTCCTGCCCGAGGCTGCAAGGCACCCGAGCTGCCGCTGCACTGCCATGCGCCGCGCGGCCCGAGCCACTCGCCGGACCTTGCGGGCGTCCCCGCCAGGACCCCTCGGCCCCTCCTAGCAGGGATCGTCCTCATTTCCAGTTCCCTGAGGGCTGCTGCGCCCCCCTCGCCGCGCTCACCGCAGGGGCGGGCCCCAGCCTGCGTTCGCGACGCCAGTAAGTGGGGATCCAGGATTTAGGGGCTTTTCCCGAGCGACCTGTCACTTGGCGTGATGGACTGGAGCTCCCGGGGGACTCAAGCCTGGTGGCCCCGCCAGGGGCCGGAGGGGAGGAAGCGGTTCACGGGTTGGAGTTTCTTGCCGTGGTCATGTGGCTTTCTCCCTCCTGGCGAGCAAACTCCCGTTTCTCCGAGTCGGTGAGCTATGGTGGTGTTTACCGTTTGGCCGTCAGAGAGGGGGAAGATCTCTGGCTAATGGGAAACCCTTTTCGGGGGGCTGTTCAGGAGTTGTTCTTGGAATTTTCTGACTAGGCCCGTGGCTGTCCCGCGAGGGGTCTGGGCCAGGATCCTGCGCCGGGGATGTGCAGCCGTAACCATTTTCCACTGAATTTCTGTCTGCTCTGACTTCCTTCCTCCTCCTCCTCCTCCTCCTCCCACCTCCTCGGAGTACATGCAGTCAGAGGGATGTGGAAGGCTTTCCTGGAACAATCATTTCTTTTGCAACGTTCCTTTTCAAGTTTGTGACGCTTTAACATTCAACGTTTAATTTTAGGTTTATATTTCAAGCAGCATTCTACACGAAAGGGTATGTAATTCAAGTCCACTTATCTAGTTAAAGGAGACATCTGCTTTTGTCAAAGCGGGACTCTGCGGAGAGAGTGTCGAGCTTTGCCCGCTGGGTGGATGGAAGGCTCTGAGATTCGGCCCTCGGGTTTTTCATTTTGCCCCCGAGCTCTCTTTGTATTCACGGAAGTTTAATACTTTACAGCTTCGTTACTCACCTTTCCCATTGAGTGGGCCTTCGGGGGATGCCTGGGCCCGTCCTGGACCGGACCACTGCCGAATATACAATGAAACCAAGCTTGAAACTGAGGCAGTCAACATGTGTTGACTAGGGAGTCAATTTATATTAATTATTAAGAAGTTTGTGCGTCCCCACCATATGCTGCTGGGCTAGGAGTTAGGCACGCACACATAAGCACATTTGAAATAGTTTCTTAACAAAGCGCTGTAATTTGATAGCATGTGGAAGGCCTGTCTGCCCACTTAAGGACTATTTCCCCCTTGCCATGCTGCTTGGCTCCCTTTCCCAAAGTCAGGAGCGGGCCTTTGGCAGGCGGGTGGCAGCCACGTTTCTTAGGGAGGCTGGCCTTGTGTCAGTTGGAGGAGTGTGTGTGTGTGTGTGTGGCGGGGGTGGGGGGGAGGGTGGAGGGGGGTGGGGGCTGGAGCTGCTCTGCACAGCCAGGCTCCTAGAATCCTCCCCATCATCTCAGCATTGAGTTGCAAAGAACTGGTGTCTTTTTGTTCTTGAAATGTAGTTAATTTATTTACTTTCTTACCTAAGAGACACTCTCCTAAAGACTGTGCCAAAGGCCCTACCAGTGAAAAACTAATGGGGCGCTTAGGGTTTTAATTGCTGACTGTCGGGCATCAGAAAGGCTTTCCTTTTTGTATATTAAAAAAAAAATTAAATTACCAAAGTCCCTTTCATACTTGGCTACATGTTTCGTTTTCATTACTTTTTGAAGATCCTAGGGAGAGTAGAAGCCACAGCTATCTTGGAACTTAGGAATGCTGCTCTCTTCCTTCCTGATCTCAGTGAGTCCTGATCTTTGGAATGCGCTGTGTCACTGTCCCCACTGTTCTCATCCTGAGCCTTGCCTTGCCTCTGCAGTACCAGGGCAGCCTCTGAGGGGCCTCCCAAGTCTGGTGCTTCCGAAGCCCTCATTAAGTATTTGCTGAATGAATGAGAGAGCTCCTCACTCTGGTCAGCTTACTGTTGCCCATATTATTTATTTATTAATGACCAGACAATGTTGTCTGTCTTCCTTGCTGGTTGACCTCCAATCCTTCATCTTACTGGCATCTTACTGCATCAAGACCCCAATATTTGGCCTGATTTTTCAAGGTTTCCAGTAAACAGGCCTCGTGCCCTTCCTAAGATGGTCTGATTTGCAGTTGGGCCTTCAGAACCTGGTGCTTTATGCAATGTCCTCTCTGTGCTATGCTGCCCAGGGGCCAGGCTCCTCATGCCCCCTGGCTGTCACAGTGCAGGTAGCTCTTCCTAGAGACACTCTTCTTTGCTCCACTCTTCAAATTCTACTAACCCTCCTAGGAGGACTTCCTGTACTTGTCAGTCCTTCATTACTGGATTGGCTGTATTGCTCTCTCCTGGGTTTAGTTCTTTTTAATCCTCTTTAGGATAAGAGCCATACTTAACAGTGTTGTAACATAGGCTTTGAAGTCAGCAGAAGTGGGTCAGGGTCTGAATCCACTTAGTTGTTTGTCCCCGTGAAATTCTCAGTTATCTGATGGGAAAAATAAGGAAGATGGGTCTCTTCGCTGGTTGTAGTGACTACACAGCCCCTGGCATATGTAGATCTTGTTTATCCCTCCATAATGACTAGCAGAGTCCTGAACATGCAACGCCTATAATACTCTATTGGGTGAATGTTTGTTGACTGATTTGTAGATAACAGTCATGGCTGTACTTCCTGAGTCCTCTCCCATTCTTCCTTAAAATGGCTTGAGTTTGGCTCCCGCTCAACTTCTGAGATGTGCTGCTGTTTTTCCATCTGAATCTTGTCAGGAACACTACTGCCTTTTTCATTTTTCCTCCTCTCACTACTGCTCTTGTGTCAAACTCCTCCATTTCCTTTTGCAGAAATGTGCATAATTGGACTTAACCCTTCTACTGATGTCTGCCCTTATGAAATGTGTCTTCCTGCTTGCGGGGCATGTGTCAGTGAGTGTTCTTGGCAGGGCTGCCTTTCTAGGGGCTTCTTGGTAGGCTTCTCAGTGTGATGTCTTTTCTGTAGAGGTTGATCCATAAGCTTGTGAATGATGCTTGACTGAATATTGCTCTTCCCACAGATGTCTTTATCAACCAGGGAATTCTGTGATGCGGGTTTCAGAAACCTCAGGGTTTGTGGGTGACCAGGGAAATGCATAAACAGAGGGATGCCTGATAACCTACGTGCATATCATTTGGGGGTTAAAGTACAACTATGCTCTAGGTTATCGTTGGGCTAACCTTTGACACACAGCTTTAACTTCCTTGTTAAAAGACGTGGCATGTTTGCTTTATAACAAGAATTAATTTAATAAAAAGCAAACTATTCTGCATGGAGCGAATTGCATTGAAAGATTGAGGAAGTGTTGTGGCAGAGAGAAAAGAAAAAGACAAGTAAAAATAACCAGCATGTTTTCACTTGCTGCCCAAAATGTAAGTACCACAGTGCAGGTGCATCTTGAGATGGGACCCCCCTGAGACTGAGGGCAGTCCCTCCACCTCTCTCTGCACCTCATGAACTGTTGTCAGATCGTAGGGAACCGCAGAAAATGTGGGACATTTCCGATCATGGTTTCCTTCCAAGGACGTGGAAATATCCTGGCATAGGAAGCCAAAGGCTGACTTTGGGTGGTTGGAGAGTGGGAATCACTTCATGGGCTGGGATCAAATCCTTAGTGAGCTGATGTGTGATGTTTCAGTTGGGAGTTCATCTGTGAAGATTTGTCCTCTATGAGTGTGTGCGGGTTCAGAATGAGCAAGATATGTACCCAAAAGGACCAAACCAAGCTTAACTCACTGCCTTCGAATCTACTCCAACTGTAGGGCAGGGTAGAACTGCCCCCTGGGAGTTTCTAAGACTGAATCTGTTAATGGGATCAGGAAGCTAACTACATAACCACTATACTATCAGGGCTCCTTACCAAAGGGAAATGGGAGTCATTTAAATTAAAATTTTTAAAAAATTAAATTGCAATTAAAATTGGTATGCCCGGTCAAACTCACTCCCATGAAGTAAATTCTAACCCATAGTGACTCAATAGCCCCTGGTTGTTTCTGAGACAGTAAGTCATTACTGGATGATGTAGACAGTCTCCTCTTTCTTCTGCAGAGTGGGGGGTGGTTTCAAACCACTGACCTTGGGTCAACAGCCCAACACATAACTCCCTACACTGCCTGCTCCATTAACACATTAAAACGAGATGTACAATGAAGTTGACTTGTGTTCTTTTGCTATCTGTCAGGTCTCAGCATCTTTGTAAAGCCAGGATCCTTTCCAGACAAAAATTCTATTATTATTATTTTGGGGGGCTATGTGTGTGAAGTTTCCTGAACTAAATGCAATGCTCACATTGAATTTGGGCCCTACTGAGATGAACTTTTAAGTCTGCACTAGTTATTGCTTAGTTCCTACATTAGGTTTTCTGACATTTTTTTTTTTTGCCCGCTAACTCCCCATTTATCCATTGGAAGGACCTCAGTCGTGCCTCCCATTTCGTGTGCTCACTTCCCCACAGTGCTGGGTTCCTACCAGTCCTTGTAGTGTTTGCCATGAGACGTTGTGAGTCCCCCTTTTGAAGAAGGCTCAGGGTGTGTCCATTTTCATGTTCCCATGGGTACAGTATGACCTTTGAGAACATGCTGGTAGTATGTGACTGCCCTCATGACTACTGTTCTATCAAATAAGATAGAGGGCTATGGTGTAATTACCAAGTCCATTTTTGACATTATCAGAAAGGCTACTATATACGTGGCTTTACAATTCCCTGAGGATAGCAGTTAATAGCTTTGTCCTCTTGGGCATCACTTCTGTTTTAAAAGTGAATTTGTGGGCTGAGCTCCGGTGGCATAGTGGTTGTGCGCGGGACTGCGGCCCACTGGGATGGAGGTTCAATTCCAGCAGTGGGGCTGGGCCTCCTACTCTCACCACCAGAGAGCAATGATGCCCCCCCCAAAAAAAAGTGAATTTGTAAGAGATTTCTTTAGCTATGACTAAACAGAATGAGGAAAAAGGCAAGAGACAAAAAGCACATAACTGCAGGTTATTTTGATTGTTAAAAACATATGCTGATGCCTAAAAAATAAATAAATAAATAAATAAAAATTTAAAAATTAGAACGTATTCTGAAAGAGGTGTAATAAGTGTTTTTAGAGTAGTGGTGGATTCACTTTTTTTGTACTTGGGTTTCAATTTGGCATGTGTGCACGTGCGCGTGCATGGTTTTGCAAAAGAAGTGGAGTATGAGGGGCTGGGATGGCAGTGGGTGTTTGGTGGGTGACACAGGAAAAATCATATAGTTAAAATTACCCATGACAAATGTGTGAGTTGCTCATTCATTCAACCAGTCTTTAATGTGAGCACCTATTTGTGATTGGTATCTGTAGGCCAGGGGTCCTTCTGGGTGCTAGGGATACCATTAGAGCATACCATAATTCATGTTCTTGACGAGTTTATGTTCTGCAAGGCTCTGCAGGAGAAAAGGGCATGTGGATCTCGGGTCATGTGGACTATGCTAAAGTGTCCCTGCTTCCTGGCAGGACTTCTACTTTCAGGAGTGGGCAAATGATCATCCAGGTTCTGCCCTCTGCCTGCATTTTTAAACAGTATGTGATTGGCAAACAGCTATGCCCATTTATTTAGGTGTTGCCTATCGCTGCTTCTGTGCACACCAGCAGAGATGACTAGTTGCAAAAGACACGGTGTGGCCCACAAGGCCCACATAATGTACCCTCTAGGCCTTTAGAGAACAAGTTTGCCAACCTGTTCTGCTTTCCTTTCCTTATACCGGCCAAACCCAAACCCAACTCACTGCCATCAAGTTAGTTCTGACTCCTAGACCCTCCAACAGGTCAGATCTTGCCCTTGTGATTTTCCAAGGCGCTCCTTCCTTGGGAGCAGAAAACGTCAGCTTTCTCCAGTCCCCAGCTGGTGGTTTCAAACTGCTGACTTTGCAGTTAACAGTCCAAAATGTAACCCGCTACACCGCCAGGCTTTCTCAATAACCGGGTCGCACTCTGTAAATGTGAAGTGTAGTAATTGTCATTTGGTGCCATGGGGTGGGACCATGCAAATGAAGTGTATGAGATCCTAACGTAGGCTCAGTTTTGCCATCTTAGTGGAGGCAGAAAAGAGGAAGTTTCATTACCATCAATAAAAAGGAGCCAGGAGTGTGGTACATCCTTTGGACCAAGATCCTTATGGTGAACCGTGTCAATTTAGGAGACTGGGAGCTATGACCCCAGAGATGACGAAAAATGCAGCAGAGAAGCAGAGGCAGAGAGTTGGCTGCAGCAGAGGTATGGAAACCTAGTTTCCTGGTCCATGAATCCTCAAAGCTGAGCTCCATTGGATGGGAGGATTCCTGGCAGAGCAGGTTGTTTCGGTGCTCTTGATTGAGATGTGATTAGCTATGTGTGCTGACCATAGAACTAGTGCTGAACACTGTGGAGCAGAGTTCATTGTCTTGAATGATGAGCTGTATGCTGCGTGGTTTCTGATCCTTACTTGTAACCGATGCTCTCCCCAATCAAACTCATAGTTGTGAGTATAGCATGTTTGAATTATCAGACTTAGAAGGGAAGTAGAGCCACAGTTCTCAACTTGTAGGTCGCAACCCCCAAGGGTTTGAACGACCTTTCACAGGGGTTGCCTGATTCATAACAGCAGCAAAATGGCAGTGATGAAGTAACAACAGAAATAATGTTATGGTTACGAGGAACTGTATTAAAGGGTCGTGGCATTAGGAAGGTTGAGAACCACTGAAGTAGCATATTGGGATAGGGTGGTTGGTGTCAGAGTTGGGAGAAGGCTCATGGAACAAGTGAAGCGGAGTGCTTTCAGACTGGAGTCTCGCTTCTGGAATTGGGTTCCTCTGGACACTTAATTGAGGGAGCTGGGTTTGCTGACTCATGGAGCTGGGGTTGAGTGCTTTCCAATCGAGATTTACAGCTTTCCCTTTGGGCATTTATTACCGGCCCTATTGGTTATATACCCTGACTGAATAACAGTATCCTAGACATTAGTAACTTCCTTCATTTCCCATAATTGTGAGTTTCTCTGTGAGTCCTGTGTGGCCATTACAGGAAATTACAGACCCCCAGAGAAAAGTAGAGTGCTCTGGGAGGAAGACCAGGCAGGGGGTTTGGTTTTTGGTGTCTTTACCTACTTTTTTAGAAAGACGTTGAATTTGCAATGTCACATTATTTTAAAGCGAATGCTTTAAAAACAAAACAAAAAAAAACAATGAAGAACTGATACAAAGGGTTAAAGTAAAAAGCAAATGTTTTGAGAATGATGAGGGCAACAAATGTACAAATGTACTTGACATACAATGGTTGGGTGGATGGACTGTGATAAGAGCCCCCAGTAAAATGATTTAGAAAAATAATAGAGGAGGGCAGCACCTTCCCTTAGTTTCACCAGGGAAATAATGTGCTTCCATGTCCCACTTGTCCTTGCTCTCAGTGTCAATATGACTGATTAACCACACTGGTTACGAGTATTCAGTGTTCGCAAGCATTTCTCTCTCTTCAAAACTGAGAGGCTATGGCATTTAATCCACGGACTGTCAGGATTTCAGAAACAAAGGGCCAACCCCAACCCATGTACCTGCCTTGTTTTCCAGGCTGTGAATGAGCAGGCACCTGCCTGAGCCCTGCTGGCCATTAGCAGATGTTCTTTGCCTCCACTGAGGATTCAGCCTGAAGGGAGGGAATTGGGGCAGATTGCAAGGGAGGTTTTCCCCAAAGCCACCCCGCCAGGAAAACGATCACCTTTATTTCAAAGGTTCTCTGGAAATCTTTGCGAGCAATAAAGAGAGGGGGTGAGGTGGGAAGGGGGAGAGAGAAGGGGTGTTGCAGCCTTGGCTGGAGGTGACAGGTCTGGGGCCTGCTGGGTGACCAGGAGGGCTGCACTGCTGAGGAAGGGCCTTGTAGCCTGCCTGCTCTAGCTGTTCTGTTGACGTTACTCTTCTTCCGTGTCAGACCTGGGCTATATGTGCAGAAATGGGCCTTAATGCTGCTGCTGCTGTGTTTTTATGAGTCAATGCATGAGTTTCCACAAATGCTGGTCCAAAGGTTGGTAGTTCAAATTCACTCAGGAACTCCATGAGAATCACTGTTTCTGGAAAAATTAAAATCTAGGAAATCTCTATTTTAAAAAAAAGGAGGAGGGCACTGAGCCCCAGTGGTGCAGTGGTTGTGTGTGGGACTGCACCCCACAGGGCTGGTGGTTCAAATGCAGCAGCAGCTCTCCAGGAGCAAGGCTGGGCCTTCTACTCCCACCAGGAAGCAGTGATGCACACACACACACACACACACACACACACACACACACAAAGTCAAAAACAGAAAAAAAAGAACTTCAAAATGGACCTATAACTTCAAACTCTATAATAATCTACTTTGTAATGAAGAAATGAGTAGACACACTAAGAGATGGGGGTATGTCTCCGAGGGGGCCCTGAAGCTCAGTAGTGAAAACCCCAATCCAAATTTAATGCTGGGACCTTGGTGTGTCAGCGCTGACGTAATGGGAGCACCACCTGGGGCTCCAACAAACCGTTTTTTCTGCTCACCACTTAGGGTGCTGTGAATTAGTGCACGAGGGGGAGGTTTTCTCAGTCAGCTCCTGAGGAAAGGCTTGCCTCAGCCTCTCTGGTATTCTTGCCCTTCCTCGGACACCTCCAGATACTCTCATCATCTGTGCCTAATCTCCCCCTTTGATGCCTCAAACATAATCAGTGGAAGGCACGCCCTGCCCAGAGAAGACCTCAGGAATAAACCACAGAACCCCTGTTCCCAAATTTGGCTACGTCCACTGAGAGAAGGGGTAGGCGCTATACTTTGGGGGACACACCATTCAATCCACAATAATAATTTGTAATCTCCGATATCTGCTCTGTGAGCATTGAGTGTGCCAGGTCAAAGGGCATGGTGAGGGGTCCCAGTTCTGGGAGTGGGGGGGTCTTGTCACCAAGGCTGAGGGGGTTGGCAAGGTGGCACCTGGAGAGTCAATCGCACGATCTGCCTGTGTGGTGGGGGCATGAGGCTCTGAAGCAGTGGTACTTTGGGAGAAGAGGCAGAGTTTGGGGGCTGGCAGGGGAGGGGGTAGTGCTTTTAACTTGGAGCCTTGAGGCCAAGCTCTTCTCTGCTTGCATTCAAGCCTCTGGGAGGAAAAGCAGACTCATTTTCTTCGCAGCGAGATCCTCCCATACTTCCTGACACAGCCACAGCTTCCATGAGAGGAAACCGTGTCACAATGCCAGCGACAATGCCCATCTTTTACAGAGAGCAAGCCCGAGGGCCCAGAGATGCTTCTGAGCCACAGTGGGTCCGTGCGGAGTTGAAATTGGGATGCAAACCTGCTTTGTCTATGCTCACCTTGGCACCAGAATCAGCAGAGTCACCAGTGGGGCCAACTAAGCACATTTGGACCTTGTGATACAAAGTATTTCTAAATCCTTGCACTCTCAGATCCTTGTAAGACCTTGTGATCTCTTGTTCACCCTCTTCCGGACGCTTTTTATAACCTGCCTGGAGTCAGTCTCCGTCCCACCACTTATTGCTATATGACCTTAGATAAGCAACCTATATCTCGGGTTTCTTATCTGTCAAATGGGAAGGATGATAATAATTGAAAAGCGGACAAGGTACATTTTGTTCTTACCAGTTTTATTGGCATATAATCCACATATCATACAATTCAATAATTCAACCACATCAAGAGTTATACAATCATCACCATAGTTTTGGAACATTTCCTTCATCCTTTTACTCATTATTATTAGTTCCCCACCTGTGGCAGTCATGTAATCATGTTAGTTTCAGAATTGGGAGTGTAGGGGTGGAGTCTAGCCTGTCAATCTGGAGATAGTCAATGAAATCTCTATGTGGGTATGGCTTTCTCCTGAGAATTCTGGGAAATCTGGCCGTATTTCCCTCTTGGAGGTGAGACACTCACTGACTCAGTCCCTTGGAGACACTATACTGACAAGACACAATGCTGATTCCCTGTGAGACATCCTGGAGGAGAAGCCACAGGGGCTTACCTTCATGGAAGCAGACACCTGAAGCTGGAAAAGCCACATAGAGACTCCTGCCACCAGTGCTGAGATGCTTGAGAAGCCACAGAGAGGCCCCTTTCAGCACTGAGCTGCTGCTACTACCACAGGACACTCAAGACTGTGGGCCCACTGGCCTGTAATGTCCTGAAATCATTGCACGTGCTTCCTGAGACTGAAAAGGACTTACGGATTGGTATCAGACATACGGGCTAATATAGGCTTGGACTGGACTGGGTTGGGATGATTTCTCAATGTTCCATTCCTCTTGTATATAAACCTTTCCCTTATATCCATATGCGTGTTTATGAATTTCTTTCTCTAGTCTATCCAGACTAACACACCATCTCCCCCAACCTTCCCTGCTTTACACCCAAGGAACCATTAATCCAGTTACTAACCGTATAGATTTACCCATAAGGATTTCATATAGCAAAAACATTTAAAAACAGACATACAACTAAAAAGAATCACAAAGGAAGACATAAAATCCTTATTCAATAAGAAAGCAGGAAATATTAAAAACTAGAACAAATTTAAATGGTTCAAAAGGCGATCAAATGATAGAATGCTAACTTTTAACCTATGGTAACTGCATCTGTAACAATCCATGTTCCAGTGCATTCTGCATGTTAGCCAGGTTATTCACATGCCTGGTCCATGAACTGAGGGGATTCCCCAGGGCTCAATCCAAATGTATTTCCACTTCTTTTTTAAAAAATTTAAATTTAAACAGCTTTAAATTGGGTTTAAAGGGAGATCAAATGATAAGACATTACATTTTGCTGTAATTGACTTACCAGTGCTCTCTCTCTGGCAATAGGGCTCCTTTATGGTAGGAGAACATTCACTTGAGGCTAATCCATATGTGGATGGACCGTGCAAAGGATTTTGGACTTCCACTGTCATACCTATCCTTCTGCAAGGTGTTCTGGTTTAAGCTCCAATGCCATCCCCTCCTTTAGATTTGAATTATTTACAATCTTTGGATCACAGAAGCTGCTGTGCTTCTTCCATATGAACTGAATTGATGCCTCCCTCAGACGGCTGTCTGTTTGGAAACAAATCTTTGAGACCCTAGACAGGATTCTCTCTGGTAGACAGGCTTCCAGGTGCTTCCCCACACTTTGATGTAGCATCTATGTCTTCAGTGATCTCTCTCTCTCTCTCTCTCTCTCTCGCTGTGGTTCTCAACCTGCAGAGACCCTTTAATACAGTTCCTCATGTTGTGGTAAACCGTCCCCCCACCCATAAAGTGATGTCATTTTGCTACTGTTATTAATTGGGCGATCCCTGTGAAAAGGTTGTTCGACACACACCACACACACACACACACACACACACACACACCCCAAAGGGGTGGAAACCCATAGGCTGAGAACCACTAGAGCATGAAGTTGGGCCATATCATAAGAACTAATTGTTCTAAGATTAAGGCTAGAAATAAGCACAAGTTCCAAACCCTTCTAGGCATCGATGTTTACATGCGTCTGGTTCACCTTAGACACATCGTTGTCCTTTTTGTATTAAGTGGGTAAGATACTTGCGTCCCAATTTTCTCCCCTGAAACATAGATAATAGAACCCACATTTGCAGTGATGAGGATCCAATTAATTAGCAGATGCACAGTGCTCCCCCACAGCGTCAGGTGGCTGTGAGTTGGATGGATGGCGGGTCTTTGCTGACAGCAGGACCGTGTGCCTCAACACTTGGGGCTGTCAGGTTGATGCCAGCTCATGAGGAGCCTCGGGCACCCCAGTGGAACTGTACTCCTCAGAGTTTTCAGTGGGTGTTTTTTGGGAACTTCATCACCAGCTCTTTCTTCAGAGGCACTTTTGGGTTTACTTGGACCTTCAAGGTTTTTGTTAACCGCCAAGTATGGTTAGAATGTGCTGCTCCATCCAATGTGGGTGTTAATAATAATAATAATTATTAATATTATTACATTTTTGGTTTTTTTGATATAGTAGTAACTGAAATATAAATTAGCGATAGTCTTCTATATTGCGGCCAGGGATAGTCTGCTATATTGCGGCCAATGGGATGTCTCTCAGGTACAATGGGAGAGGAGCAGACACAATGGGCTGGATAGGAACAAAACGCTATGTTGATTATTATATTTTTAATATATACTGAGTATAGATTGATCGAGCTATGATGAGAGGCAGGGTGTACTGCCTGCTATCCTAACGTCATTCCAAAAGACGTGGTAAATCAAATGCTTTGACTTACCTTTTTTGACAAAAAGCATCCCGATTTGGGCTGAGCGGTGGTGGCGTAGTGGTTGTGGGCGGGACTGCGGCCCACTGGGACGGAGGTTCAATTCCAGCAGTGGGGCTGGGCCTCCTACTCCCACCACCGGAGAACAGTGATGCCCCCTCACCCCTCCCCCAAAAGAAAAAGCATCCCGCTTTACACCGGCCTTTGGCGATGTGCGTCTGCTTCTTTCCTTGAAGGAAGAAGCCCCATCTGCAGAGGTCGCTGTCTCCTGTTAAGCACCAAAGAGGAATATGCACACACAAAAAAGTCCTATGTGCTGACATTAAATTTGAATAGAGGGTTCTCTGAGTTCCTTAATTGCCTGTGACTTTTGCTCTTTGACCACATGTGCCGAGTGTTATCATCGGGGACCTGCTGAGTGGTCCCCACACTGGGACTCGCTGGTCAAGCAAGATCCTCTCATGATGGCCAGCTGCCAGGCCCCGGAGAGAATGCCACAAGTCCCCGCAGCGCGAGATCAAATAGCGCATCCGCTGGAGAAGGCAGGGACAGCAAGAGAAGAGAAGGGACTGAGGGTCCCAAGTGCTAACTGACCTTGAGCTTCCGCGTGGAGGGCCGTGTGGGCGGGCGGGCGCGTGGGCGTGAGAACGTTCTTGGCGGGAGGGGTCGGGAGGGGGTAATCGGCGCGGGACTCTGGAGATTCAGTCCCAGCACCCAGCTGCGCGCCCCCAGGTCGGGGCTGCGAACCCCCGCAGCTGCCCCGCGGGAGAAGGAGGTGTGGATCGGCTTCCACCCTTCCACTGAGGTTGCAGCCTTGGAAGCCCTGGGGCTAGTGCTCTGTTCTGCCCAGTGGGGAGTTCTCCAGGTCGCCCTAGGAATTTCCATCAGGTCCCTGTCAGGGGATTTTCAGTGGGTGCAATTGCCGGTTGCCAATAGTAACTGTCTGAGAAGCTATCAGCCCAGCAGGTGGGATACCTCGTGAGCAACGTAGTTTACCATCAAAATGACATCCTTGTTCTTTTTTTTTTTTTTTGGGGGGGGGCATCACTGCTCTCGACATCCTTGTTCTTAAACACTTTGAAGAAGGCTTGTGCAGCCGATTCGCCAAATTCAATACATTGTTTGATTCTTCACTGCTGCTTCCGTGAGCACTGATTCTGGATTCAAGTAAGATGAAACCATTGATAACTCCAGTCATTTTATATGCATGGAAAAATTTGACAGGGAACCTGGAAGACAGAAGGAAAATGGATACCTTTGTACCGTGGAGTTGACGACAAATATTCAAAGTCGACAGGCGGCCAAAAGAAGGGACACATCTGGGCTGAGCCCCGGTGGCGAAGTGGTTGTGCGCGGGACTGCGGCCTACTGGGATGGAGGTTCGATTCCAGCTCCATGGAGCAAAGGCTGGACCTCATACTCCCACCACCTGAGGGCAGTGATCCCCCCCACCCCCAAAAAAAGAAGGGACACATCTGTCTTGGGAGCAGTACAGTCAGAATGCTCCTTGACAGCGGGGGTGGGGAGGCTTTGTCTCGGGTACTTTTGGTGTGTTATTGGGGTGTACATCCAGAAGAAAATCATCATGAAGGAAGGAGGGAGGGAGGGAGGGAGGGAGGAAGGAAGGAAGGAAGGAAGGAAGGAAGGAAGGAAGGAAGGAAGGAAGGAAGGAAGGAAGGAAGGAAGGCCATCAGTGAGATCCTTTGACACAGTGGCTGTAACAATAGGCTCAGACAGAAATGATTGTGAGGATGGCACAGGATGGGACCATATTTTGTTTTGTTTCATGTAGTGTTCCCCCAGGTGATGCGAATGTTCAGCCTGGGTAAGAATATTCCCCACAAGGCTGTCACCTTTTTTGAACATAAGCAATCTCTTATACTCACTATTCTTTTGTACACAGTTCAACAACCTCATTACTTCAATAATTGAATAGGGCCATTTCTCTGAAATTCTTTCAGATCTCTTCCCCCAAGAGTGATTCTTCTCTTCATCATGTTTTCTTAGCCTTTTCTATAATATTCATGGAGCATAACAATTGTGAATCACTTAAAGAAAGGACTTTTACCTTGTCTATAATGTGTTCCCAAAGCCTTGTCAATTACCTGGCATTTGGAAAGTGCTCAGGAAAAGATGAATAAAATTAGAGACTTGTAAGCATAATATCAGCACTTAAAGCGACACTAGTCTAATCCATTGTACAATCATTATGTCATCTCTTGAAAGAATAGACTACAAAGCAACTACCAAAACATGATAGATGTGAAGACTTGCCAAAACATTTTGATCTTATTCTTTGATTATCTGAAAAACTATAATAAGGGGGAATTTTTGAATGAATAGTCCAGTTTATCTTGATTTCAATAAAATTCTTAATTCTTTCCCAATAGCTATTTTGATGATAGTCTAGAAAGGTATTGTCCTAACAACCTCTTTTAAGTGGGTAAGGAAGTAGTAGGAAGTAAGGTATCCAAAAAAGGCATCTTTGGTTAATAACTGATGGATATGAGTCAGTAGTATAATTCCATTGTAAAAAGGAAAGAGAGAGACTCTTGTCATTGTAAAGTACACTGAGTCTGTTACAGCCCGTAGCTGTACGACACAAGGCAGCACTGCCTGGCCCTGCACCACCTTCACAATGGCTTGGGCCCATCACTGCTGTCAGTGCGCCACTCCTTCTAGATGAGGGTCTTCCTCATGTCCACTGCCCTTCTCTTCCTGATTTCCTGCCCCTGGAACTGATCTATCCTGACAACATGTCCAAACAGTCTCACCATTCTTGCCTCAGAGAGCACTGTGGCCTTACTTCTTAGAAAACAGACCTGTTTGTCCTTTTAGAAGTCCATGATACTTTCAATTGTCTTCTCTAGCATCACAATTCAAATGCATTGCTTCAATTTGTCTTCCTTATTCAATATCCCAACTTAAAAATATCATTTTATGGGAGGCTCATTTCACATGCATATGAAGCAATGGAAAATACTGTGGCCTGGGTCAGGCACACTTTAGTCCTCACAGTAACACCCTAGGTCTTCAATACTCTAAAGAGGTCTGTTATAAAAGGATTGTTACATGATTGGATCATTCCTGAGGTGGGTCACCACAAATTATCCAGGAGTTAGAGAAATGTGAAATAATTTTGAGATGCATGCCAAGGATAATTAAAGGAATGGAAAATTTAAAATAGGTCCTCTGAGGAAAGACTGTGTGTAATTAAGGTGACAGAAGTCTGGGATGCACACTTGATTACTTGCACTAGATCTATCCTTGTATGAGATGGTTTATCTCTGCACAAAAAACTAAGACTAAGCACACAGAAATCAGGATAGGTAAATTTTGATTTGAACATGAAGAAAAAGTATTTTAACTATTGAATTACAAAATGCAAAAGTGGTCATTTAAAGACAACGTACTCAGTTTAAAACAAACAAACAAACAAAACACCCTTATTTGATTTTCTCTACAGCCAACGCCTCCTTTTTTTTAATGATGTAGTATAGTAGTAGTTTCATACTGTCCTATTGCATTACTGTGAGTCAGAGCCAACTTCATCGCAGCAGGTTTGGTTTTTGTCTAATAGCTAGATAATGTTTGACAGGGAAAGGATCAAGTGCATTTTGTCGTGAGGTGTCATTAAGACGGTTCCAACTCATAGGGCCCCTTTCCTATACTGCCTAGGCCTACAATAGCCTCACAAGTAGTGTCAATTTCGAGCCCACTGTTGCTGTCACTGTCCGCTTACTTGGTTGGAGGGCTTCCTCTTTTTCACTGAGCCTATACCAAGCATGGTGCCTCTTTCCAGGGACCATTCTCTCTTGATTATGTGTTCGACATATGTGAGACAATGCTCACTTCTAAGGAACATCCTGGCTGCAATTCCTCCAAAACAGACTTGTTTGTTCTTTTGGCAATTTGTGGTGCTTTAATATTCTTCATCAGCACCAGAATTCAAATGCAGTCTTCCCTATTCATTGTTCAACGTTCACATGCATAAAGTGGACAACTAAAAATACCATGTGTGTTAGGCCAGTCACATTTATTTTGTATAAGAGAGAACTTTATATCAGGAAGTAATTATATATCAAGAAAACATCCCAGCCCAGTTCAATCAAGACTTCTAAGTTCAATTATAGTCTATCAGTCCTTCTACAGACTTACGCAGTCACATGCAGTGATTCAGAATGCAGGAATAAGTCATGTGGATCCAAAGTTGCATGGATCCAATGCCGGTGGAGGCATAACCAAGCTC
>PVJH01011655.1:0-67851 GCA_004026705.1 Nesogale talazaci | reverse complement strand
TGTTGTTACATTCCAGATTATTTCGACTGAAAGTGACCCTACACCAAAGAACAAAACACTGTCCATTCCTGAGTCATCCTCTCAACTCTCCCTGTGGGGAAGCCTATCACTGCAGCAACTCTGTCAGGACAGCTCGTTGAAGGTCTACCTCTCTTTAATATTGAATTTCTATTACTTTATCTATGAATTGTAGAAATTAGAAATTAAACCAATTGCCTTTCAATCACTCCATATGATATAAAATTACTTAGATATAAATGCACAACATGTTGAGAGGACCTGTGTGTAAAAACTGTATACACCAATGAAGACAGCATATAAATGAAGAAGTCTACAGTAATTTGAAGAGTCAGTGTAGTAAAAACCCCAATATTCCCCAAGATGTTTCTCTAGTTTAATTACTAACACAACACAAGCAATATTTTTACAAGCAATATTTTTATAGCTAGAAACAACTTATTTTAAAATTTTTAAGTAAAGGTGAAGAAAGTTGGCTAACTTAAAAAATAGGTGAAAATAGACTAAAATTAAAAAAAGTATCTATGTGTTTAAAATAAAGATTTACAATATGGTTCCAGTAATTAATAGTTTTGTATTGGTAGAGAGATATATTCATTAATATGCAAAGCAGTCAATAGAAAATCTAAAATAGGTTCTCATCAATGCCAACTGATTTTTGATAATGAAGCAAAACAACATAGTTGAGGAAAAAGCGTGTTTGGTGCCATGGAGTGTATTTTGACTTGCAGCGACCTTATGTCACATTACAGCCCTTACAATGCATTGCAATTCCACATTAAAAAAAAAAAAACACTGAAGTTGTGCTGAGCCCTGGTGGCCTCGTGTTTGTGTGTGTGACTGCAGCCCACAGGGTGGATGGTTCAAATTCAGAAGCAAGGCTGGGCTTCCTACTCCCACCAGGGCAGTGATGCCACACACACACACACACACACACACACAAACGAAAGTTGGCAGAACTGGATCAAGAAGTAGCATCAAGATAAACACAGAAAAGATTTATGTTGTTAAGGATTTCCTTGTACTGGTTTCCACAATCAACATCCAAGGAAGCACAACCACCAAATCCATCACAGCCTTGCACTGGAAATTCTAATGCACAACATAATTTTAAAATGTTGAAGAAAAACAGTCACTATGTTATTTTGCAAATTAATGTGGCAGTGGTTGTCCTGGTATTTTTAATGGCCTCATAGTCATATAAACCTGGAAAATGAATGCACAAAAGCAGAGAAAAAACAAGCTTGTGTATTATGATGTTGTTAAAGAATGTTGACTATACCAGGAACTTCCAGGAGAATTGGGAAATGTCTTTTGAAAGGAGTGCAATTACAATGATTCTTAGAAATAGAGAGTATAAGATTTCTCTCATATCTTGTAGACATGTTATTTGGAAGGATTAGACCCTGGAAGAAGGCATCATCTTTGAAAAAAAGAAGAGACAATGAAAGAAAGGACAGTCTCCAATGATATGGCGTGACACAATGGCTATAGTAATGACCTTAAACATAGCAAAAAGTTGAGGAGAAAACCAGACTGGAGAGGATTTCATTCTGTTCTACATGGAGTTGCTATGAGTTTGAACCAACTCAATAGCATTTTTCAACTATGGAGATGAAATAGCTATTATAACATACATAGGCAAAACACACATATCTCTGTGCTCATTGAGGACATGTGTATACCATATGTGTAGCCATAGGAGAAGCTCATTTGCCTGTGCAATCATGAGGTGCTGAAACAATCTGGCATCAGACATCAAAGAACAAAAACTAAAATCAATGGACCAGTTGACTCCCGATATCGCTGAAGACAAATGGATACAGAGGCAAACAGAGTAAGAAAAATGATGGTGCCCAGCTCCTAAATGATTGAATGTCTGGAGTCTCAAAGACTTGGAGATAATTGAGTCACCATTCAGCACAGAAACAGCAAAGTCCACATGGAAGAAGCACACCAGCATGTGTGAGCAAGAGGGGCCGAAGGGAGCAGGTATCAAAGAACAAGAATCTCATCATTACGAATGAGGAGTAGAACAGGATGGGGGCCTAAGGCCCACTGGTGGGTAATTGGTCATCCCTTTACTTGGAAGTCACAGGGAGGAGACAGACCAGTCGAGGGGCAGCCGTGCAGTGATGATGCATACAAATTTCCTCTAGTTCCTGAAGTCTTCCTGCCCCAACCACCATGGTCCCAAGTGTACTAGTTGGGTTTACTAGTGGAGAGGGAAGCTGGGGCCGTGGGGAGACCAAGTTGGTTGAGCCTCTTCAGCCCAGCGGTTAGATTGGAGCTGCTGGGGGGGTGGAGAGAGGGTGGGGTGGAGGGAATGCAAGTGTGAATCACCTCTGACCAAGGATGAGGAATATGAAGAGCCTTGCAGAGGACATTGCAAAGTGAATTCTTGAAAATGCAATGATTTAACAACTTGTCATTTGACTTCTCTTTTTACCCATTTTATATTTGGTCCAGGTTTTTAAATATTTTCTACTTCCTTTTCTGTTAAGGGTTGCCTCTGTTTTATTTTATTATTATTGTTAGATTTGGGGGGAATGTTTGTACTTTCATCTCTTATTGTTTTTGCATGTTTTCTGTATATAAAATCTAGTATAGTACATTGTTAGAGACAATAACTGAACAAATAGTTTCTTGGTGGTATGGCAGAGGAAGTTGGGGGGAATAGGGAGTTAATAAAAACAAGAACAAGAAAGAAGAAAATGTTCTAAAATTGTCTGTGGTAATGATCATAACACTCATAACTGTTGAATTGCATGATATATGGTTTATGTGCCAATAAAATCTTTGTTAAAAAGAAGCATAAGATACAGAAATTTGTTGTAATATTTGTTTCCTTATTAAATTTTCTTTTGTGAGGGATTTCATTTGATCATTTATAATTGTGGTGTTTATTATGAAATAGCATCACATTTTAATTTGTTAAAAGCAAAAGTTATGATAGTCATTTGTATTCTCATGAAAGAGTGGCAAAATTTTACATTGATTGTTAAACAACTAAATTCATTGATTAAGTTTCTTTGTTTTAGATTATGTGAAACTTTCTTCTATTATATGTGTCATATGTTAAAAATATTAACACCTTATAGCCACTAAAAATTGCATACTCCAGTTAATTTCATTCCATTAAAGTGGCATACACTACTTTTCCATTCAGTTGTTGATATTATAATCATATTTAAAAGGAATTTGCAACATGGAAGCTAAAAGACAAAAACCTATACAGATTGCTGATCTGTCACTTTTGAATGTGTATTGAAATAGAGGAAGGTCACATTAGTCATCAATGTTCAGGGTCCCAGTATTCTTTCATATAACCCAGCTCATAGGCAACTATGCATGAACCTGCAGTGGAGCCGCTGTGTCAATCTGTCTCATGGAGGGGATGGAAACTGCCTTTCTATTTTTGTTTTTAATAAACACATCTCTGACAGATAAACATGTATACACAGAAATAAAAATAACAAATAAAAGAAACAACCCTGACCTCACATTTTAGAACACATATAACTCAAAGTGTTAATATATTTAATTGTAATTTAAAATGAAATAGTTCAAAGGAAGCATTTTATAACACTGAAATCTAAGATTGGTTGTTATTACTGTCTAGTTAAAATCCATTGTAGAACACAACCTTTGTATTACTTAAATAGATTTTAGGAATAACTGCTATATATGGCTGAGGGTATATTATCAGTCATTTAGTAAGTATTGTTTAAAGATGTATTAGGCACTTATGGTGATTTTATGTATATATATATATATATATATATATGTGTGTGTGTGTGTGTGTAATAAATATTAGGACCTGGTCTGTTGTTGTTCGGTGCCGTCAAGTCAGTTCCAATTCGTCTGACTTTACATGCTCAACAGAAGGAAGCACCGTGCGGTCCAGGCCCTCTTTACATTAGCTGCGGGAGAGTTCGCTGTGGCAGGCGCTGTGTCAATCTATCTGCTGGAGCCTCTTCCTTCCTCTTTTTCAATGGACTGTTTTAGGCACTCTAATACTCACTAGAACTCAATCGCAATCTTTTTGATATTTTCTGCCTCATTTACAGTACATGTTTTTCTGTATTTGTGTACTATTGTGCATACCTCCACTACAACTCTAAAAGTGTAGGCTTATGCCAATTATTATTCTTATTTCAATGAACAACAATATGGCAAAAGCTGTATTTTATTCAACAATCTCTAATATCTGGGGCATCTCTATTTTTTTTTGAGGTAGCCATGTGCCCTAGTAACAGACTCTGCCTATTAGACTTTCCTACAGCTAAGGATCGCCATGTGACCAAACTCTAGCTAATGAGATGTTCGTAGAAGTAAAGTCCTTGAATTTTAATGTAGATACCTGAAAAGCAGATTTACAGCCTCAATGTCTCCTATCTTTTCTGCTTTCTGGCTGAAATATGGATGTGATAGTGAAGCACCCTTAGCCATCTTGCAATTTTAAGAATGGGAACATATGGTAGGTTAAAAAAAATAAGGGAAAAAGGGCAGATACATTTTCCACACATCTAGAGAACATTAGCACCTCTGCAGAGCACATCTGCACCTGCACAGAGCACATCAGCAGAACACTGCAGCACTGGGCTCAAACACAGGGAACCGTTGAGAGGACCAGACAGTCTTTCCTGGTTCTGAACAGACTCCATACCACCGACCAACACTAGCCCCCTTCTTCTGTGCATCATTTCCGCACCATGTGCTTGGAGATGCAGAAGCAGTGACTAAAAAGGGTGGTCCTGCACAAGGTTGCCAGAAGAGATCACCTTTTTCAAGGCATTATTCATGAAATGCAAATTTCTCAAGGAGCATATGAACTTTGAAAAAAAATTCTAGAAATGCTGACCTTCAGTCTTTGTTGAGCACCAATTTTTCCTGAATATTTGCTATTGCCAATGCACTATATTTTCACAGTGATTCCTCTGACCTTAAAACAGCCTTTACTGTCCTGGAACTGCTGGCTACTCAGCAGATCCCGAGCCTGCCCTCATCTCTAGATGCTCCAATGACGCCACATCTGCACATTCAGCTCGCTCCCGCTGACTTTCTCTTTTCCGTTCCTTCTCTCTCTCTCTCTCTCTCTCTGGCCAGGCTGAAAGCACGATCAAGTTAAGTTTCCCCATAAAGGTCTCAAAAACGACTAATTCTTTAAACCTATTTGAAACCATCCTCAACTGCTAATTGAACTCTGAGTGCAAGGAGGCCAGAGGCGAGCAGTGGGGCAAAGCTCCTTCACAGTACCGTGCAGAGGCGGCGCTTGACTGCAGTCCCTGTTAGCATAGAGTATTTCGCTATTTCAAAGCCCACTTGTTTGGGGCATCTCAGCGATCCGTCCTCCATTATCTCACTAATTGCCCTCTCAACCTGATGCCCCCAAAGACGGGGTATCTCTGAATAAAAGTTAACGATTACCTTTGCCGACATAAAACTTAATTAGTTCTAATAGAGGCAGAGGAGTGCTGTTGACATTTCTCACTTCCGATTCTTGCATGGCAATAAAGCGTAAGAACTGATTTATCAAAGAGAGAGTACCCATCAAGCATGAGCGAGACAGAGAGAGAAAGTTCACGTTGCACAAAATGAGCTGCTAATTTCTTTTCCATTTCACTGACAATGTGCTCTATGAGTTCGGAGCAGCTGGGATGAGAACAATGGATGTTCTCAACCTGTGCTCCATTTAACTTCTGCAACTCTTCAAGGTCAAAGAGAAAGGAAAAGAAAAAGAAAAAAACTCTCTCTCTCTCTCTCTCTCTCTCTCTCTCTCTCTCTCTCTCAACTAAGGAACCAAGCAAGGGAGATTTGGTTTATATACAGGAACTCCTGTTTCTAATCTGAAGTTTTATTGTTAACAACTGTGCTGTCATTTATACCATCAAACTCGCACGATTAAAGAAGAACGTGGTGGTTCAGTGCTGTGAGCGTTTGTGGGGGGTGGGCACGTGTGAAGCAACACTTGCGAGAGAAGAGGTATGTGCTATGTCTGTTGTCTAAATCCTCACTGATGAAAAATAAATCCCAAATGGTTTACTGTGCCACGGACACAGAATTTGTTGAATTCTTTGTTGCAATTAACAATGTGCACCGGAGAATTTTAGTATTCAAGATGTTTGCCAATAACCCACGCCTTCAGAGTGGGAGGCTCCTTTGGAGAGAGGCATCATTGGACCATCTCCAGAGGATCTGCATACTGCAGCGTGGTTCCCAATTAGCAATAGTTTTTGGCACGGTGATGTTCAAGAGAGATGTTAGGAGAAACAGAGCACAGAAGCCATTTTCCCACCAATCCTCTCTTACCAGGTTTTTCTTTATGGAACCATCTTTCACAACAAGAATTCCTGTTTCAACAGAGCCCATGTCATATTAGATACCACAGAAATTGAGACTAAATATCACCTTGGATAAATATGTCCATTGCTCAAATATTGGGAATATATCACCCTTTCCTGCATTTAGTATTTTAGAGTTGAGATCAGAGGACACAATGAATCCACTCTTTTGACTTTGATTTATATCATGGATGATTTTTAAAAACTTTTTTTTCTTCAAGATTGGAGTGCTTTCTATGAGAATACAGTTCAATCATTTTTCAAGAACATGTTCTGGTTTATTCAGTGAGACTTTAAAAATGGAAAAATCTGAATTAACTAGGTACAAAGGTCTATTCCCATCCATTTCCCCCAAATACTTTAAATGTCTGCACTGAAAAATCATTATTTTAACAAACAAATCATTTTATCTTTATTTTTCTAGAATAATATTCAGCTTCTTTTCCTCATACACTTGTGTTCTATGAATACACTTCTGTATTCAGAAGATGCTGAACAACTTTGAGGTGCAAGCCTCTTTGTTCTGAGCTTACATTTTATAATCTGTCACTCTCTACCCCACCCCCAACCCCCAATCCCGGCCAATTCCACAATGCTTCAAGACCCTGATGAACCTTTGTCTGTGTTCACCTTTCCTGGTCCATTCACGGGTATAGACTGGTTTCCGCTGAGACCCCACACCGAAATGTGTACGCATGTTGTGCATACTCTTAACACCTGTGTTTGGTTAGTCCTCCCCAATACAGGGGGTAAGTACTAGAACCCTGTCTGGATGATCATTGCATCCCCAGGAATCAGGGCAATTTCAAACTTAGAATAGGGTCAAAAAGTATTTACCAACCTAGTAAGTGCAACTGCTTATCTTTTCCAGACAAATCTTTCAATTGTCTCAAAATTTGCTAAATTACAGTCATGTCTGTCAAAGTGAAACATTTATTTTAATCATAAATTTGTATTTCAAACATTTCTGTACCACAATCCTACCAAATTTACTTAAGTCTATCTATTTTGCTTGCATCCATTTAAATGAGGTGCAAAATTACCTCAATATAATGATCGGTGTACACAGGTTGAAAAAAATGCCACTTTTTCACAAAAATGAAAAAAAAATATCAGCCCTTTGAGTTATTTTAGCAAAAGTATACAGATTTATAGTTTTATAGAAAGACACTGTCATAATAGTTTCTTCTAGTTCTTATATCAATATATTTCTGATCCATTCTTGATAAATTCCAACATATCTGTAGGATTTTCAGATCATCGGGAATTTTTTTTTTCATTTTACTCTTTCAGAGGTTAAATACATACCATTATTGGAGGAACAACCACCTTGAAATGGCCAAGGATGTAAAATAATGACGTCAAACTGAAATTAAGGGCAAGTGAGGTTTTGAAAGTCAAGGGCAAGGGGGTTTCAGCATCATGTTATATTCATTAGCATCTTCTTGCTATTGCAGGGTTCCTAACAACTTTTATATCCATTTCTTAGTACCTCCCAGAGCCCTCAAATTTGCTACAGGTGGTAAGTAAAAGGATCTTGTGGAAGTAAACTTACCTACTTTCTTAACCCAAATTCTATAAGAATCTATATGCAGGAAAGGGGACACTCTGTGATCAGTGATGCCTATAGTTATTCCAGCTTTATAACTTCTAAAACTAACAGTAGCTCAAGGTGGCTCAAGGAAGAAAGAATAATCAGACATGGCACCTTGAGGGCATGATTGAGGTGAAAAATGGCCAATTCACCTGTATACTGATAGCTTCGAGTAAAAATTGGTTCTGTGAACCAATGACCAGGGAGATAAATCATAATGGAATATGTTGCAATTACATAATAATGGTGTCAATTTGGGACTTGAGAGGCTTAGGAGTGAAGGGTGGAATCTAGTCTGTCAACTGGGTCATAGCCAATGAGGCCTCTGTGTAGGCTTGGGAACTCCTAGATTTCCTCCTTGTGGGGCAGAAGATTCTCTCTCTCTCTCTCTCTCTCTCTCTCTCTCTCTCTCTCTCTCTCTCTCTCTCCTCACTTCCCTAGAGATATTCCTGAGGGGACCTACCCTGATGCAGCCCTGGGAACTGGGAACTGGAGGAGCCACATGGAGACCCCTGTCAATGCTGAGATGCTTCTACTGCCTCTGATTTGCACCCACTGGCCCATGCTTGATCTTCTTGTATTCAGTGCCATTGCATGTCGTTCATGAGTCTGAAGAAGACTTTATAGATTGGTATCGGGCTTATGGACTTGATCTGGACTGGGCTGGGATGTTTTCTCACTATACTGCTATTCTTGTATATAAGCCTCTTTCTTAAGTACATAGGAGTGTCTAAGGATTTGTTTCTCTAGTATACCCAGACTAACACAGATTATAAAACTAAGATGATAAAAGGAAAAAAAAGTTATCTAAGAACATCTTTTTTTCCCCAGGGGATAGCATGAATGTAGTCCCCCACTACCACAAATTATGCAGTGGAGTTTCCCACATTTGGGGAAATCTCAGGGGTCAGCACATCCAGAGTGCAATGGAGAAGCCCTGCACTGGAGAAGCCCTGGGAAAACCACCTTCGTGATCATGGCATCTCCCCTGCCAGGTATCTAAGAACATCTTTTTCTGAACACAAGTCTTGGAGTTTTATTTAATTTATATGATGGAACTGTTTGCTTCCATACAGATTTATGGGCACTCCAAGGAATAGTTTTTGTTGGTGTCATGGTGATGAGTGGGGTTGCTATCAGCAAGATCCCTTCAAGACCACCAGGTGTTCCACAAATGGAAAATGCTGCTGAGTGATCCCATAAAGATGTGCAGCCTTGGAAACCCCATAGGGGTCGTTGTAGTCTGCCTTGAAAGCTTACTAAGAGTCAGAATTGTCTTGAGGGCACCTGTGTGCTTGGTTTTGGTAAGGATAGTTCCTACTTTGAGGCTTCAGGTGAGCTCTCAGTTCATATTCACTGGTTAGCAGTGGGTTTTGACTTTTATACACTTTCATATCAAAGGGTCCCTAGTGACACAGTCGGTTATGTATTAGGCTACAAACCAAAATAAAGGGAATTCAAACCCACTCCCTAATTGAGGGAGGAACGAGATGCTGCTTGCCATGCGCAAATGTACAGCCTCTCAAATGAATCAGTTATACTTTGCCCTAAATGGTCACCATGTCACAATGAATTATAATTGACTTGACTGCCATTTGGGTTTTATTTGAATACAGCAGATTTTTGAAAAGAAAAAGAGAGATGTATTCTTATAATAACTCTCATCACATGTGTTTAAGATGTTTCCTGGAGGTAATTTTTAGAATCTGGAATCTCTTCTGCTTGCCCATTAATCACAAGTGGCGACTGATGCATAGGGAAACAGCCAATAAATATATTGAAATCAAATTAGAAACGTATCCAAACTCACATGATTGAAAGCATCAGTTTATGGAAGTATTCATATTAATATAAGAATGCCCACTTGTTCTCCCACTCCAACCAGAGGGCAGTGATGCCAAAAAAAAAAAAAAGAATGCTTACTTGTGAAAATAATTGGGAGAGGAGTAGAAAGTTTTAGCTACTTACTATAACAGTTAAAGAAATGCCAAATATTCATCCTGTCAGTGTCATTGTGTTGATTACAGAAAAGACCCAGTTTCTGACCGCACGATACATATAAAATGATTTAGAAAGCATGTGTGAGCCACTCAGGGTACAGTGTAACACTGATGAAACATGCAACTTCCCTCTAGTTCTTTAATGGTTCCTCCCCTCCCCCACTATCATGATCCCAATTCTATTTTACAAATTCTGCTAGACCAGAGGTTGCACATTGGTACAGGTAAGAGCTGGAAACACAGGGAATCCAGGAGAGTTAAACTCCTCAGGATCAACAATGAGACTAGCGATACAGAAGGGGAAGAGGAAAGTGGGAGGAAGAAAAGGGAACTGATCTACAATGATCTATCTACATATAATCCCCTCCCTGGGGAACAGACAACAGAAAAGTGGGTGAAGGGAGACTCTGTCAATATAAGACATGAAAAAATAACAATAGCATAAATTATCAAGGGTTCAGGATGGAGGGAGTGTGAGGGAGGGAGGCGGAAATGAAGAGCTGATATCAAGGGCTCATGTGGAAAGAAATGCTGTGCAAATGATGATGGCAACAAATGTTCGAATGTTCTTGACCCAATGGATGAATGGATGGATTGCGATGAGTTGTATGAGACCCAATATAATGATTTAAAAGGAAAAAAGAGAGCTTGTATGTAAACAAAATGTACTTGAGAGTCTAACATACAAGGGAGAATCAAAAGATTTGTGGAAGTATTCCACTGTCATTTTATTCCAAATTTTCATAAATGTCTGGAACCCCCCTCTTGTATAACAAATTGTTGTTCTATAAATTGTAGTGCATTAAGAAAGTGGTTATATAGAAATCCACTACATTTCTTAGAGAAGAATTGTTATTTGCAATTTATTTTTAGAAATAACCATAATATAGCATGCATCAGCTAGTTATTTTTGTATAACTGAACTCCCCACAGCTCAGAGACATAAAGCAATACGCATTAATTAGTTCTCATAGGTCTACAAGTGAGAGGTCTCATTGCGATGGTCTTGGCGGGCACATCCAAGTATCTTTGATTACTTGTGGATAGATAAGTTTTCAGCAAAAATGCCTTTGAGTCAATTTCAAGTCATTGTGCCCCTATAGTAGAAAGTTGCCTTAAGTTTTGTCTTGGAAAATAGGAAATCTTGATAGGATCAGATAGCATTTAACCATTGAATAATCATGGTTTCTAGTGAGCACATCTCTCTATTAACCTTGGTCAAAACTCATCTGACAGCGAGCTCGCTGTCTGCTGATTCCAGATAGTTCAGAGAAAACGACTGAACTCTTTTCCTAGCACTCATCCTCCAGCAAGCTAACCCAGTTATGAGGGTGTAAAAGAGACCACGTGGGAGATGTTGCTATTGCTGAGGCTGTTCGGGGCCAGGGAGTCGGTTTCATCTCGTAGCATCCCCGGTGCATGGCAGACCCACCCAAGCCTGTGTTCTGTGCCATCTGCACATGTGTTTGTGTAGGGGCCCATTGTGGAAGCCACTGTGTCGATCCATATGATGGAGGGTCTTCCCTAAATTCTCAGAAAAAGACTTTCAGGCCTTGCTTCCCGGGTGCCCATGACCTTTAGGCTAGCAGCTGAGAGCAATATTCAGATCTATCACCTAGGAACCCCAAAGGCCATAGGTTATACACACACACACACACACACACACACACATACACATATACATATATGCATCTGTAATGCAAAACATGAGCAGAGATTGGATGGGGAGAAAGTTATGTGAAAAATTGGATAAAACTCAATCACTGAGAAATGAATTAACTTGGCTAAGTCACAAACACAACCGACGAAGTGGCTGCTATTGACAGAAGCAGAGAGAGAGTTTGCTAGCCTAAAAGTGACATGGCTTTTGACTCAGACAACAGCTTTTGGATTTTATCTGATGTGTAAAAAGAAGTATTCTAAGCAGGGGAGGAATGTGAAGTGGTGTGACAAGACAAATGGACTACAGGAGGGCAAATGCGGAGTAGGAGACTAGTTGTATAAGATCTATTAAGGGTAAAAACAGGAACAACAACAACAAGTGAGTAAGGAAGTAGTTCCTATAATCCAGGTTCAAACTGGTGGTAACAAAAGAAACATGACTGGGCTTTTTATCTTCTTTATACGTAGACCCCCTAATATTGTGATTTACTAGGCAGCAGACAGGGGGATAGAGGTGTTAAGGATAGAAGATTGAATTGAGAGATCTAGTTGCAAAATGGATGATTTAGATACAAGATCAGAGATTCTCATGAGAGAGATCAGAAGGGGGGAAATAACTGTAATGTATCTACATTCAGATTGGTCTGAATGAGATGATTTAGGAAGCACTTATGCAGAAAGAGTAAATTCTGATGAAATCATATGAAATACTCAGAAACATAAAATGCAAACATACAAGGATGGGGCCAATGGTGTTAAATTCTTCAGAGAGTTTGAACATGAAGAAGTTCACTGTATTTAACTTGAAATTCAGACTTGAGTTTCCTGCTTTATAAATGTCCTACATAGTAATGCAGCCAGAGCATCTTAGAAGAGCAACATTTTTTTGTCTTGCAACATGAAGTGATATTAGACTTCTAGTCTTGCCCAAGACATGATGATGAGGACCTAATTGGTAAAAGCAAACATCGAAATGCATGAGGTGTTTTTTAGAAATTGAATCCTGGCAATATACTCACAAATCCTCCAGATGAAGAAGAAAAGATGCCAAAATATACTGATGTGGATCAGATAATTGCTGTTTCCATCTAAGAAAGAGAAAAGGAGACTGAGTTTTATTTTCCATCCACAATAAAAAAACAAAATAAAAGAGAAAACAAAGATAATGCCTGTTGGATATCAGGCAACCAAGGATCGTGATGAGTAAAAGAGGAGAAACAAATTAGGTGATTCTTACAATTGTCCCAGCTAACTTCCTTAAAAGAGTATCCATATTGTGGAGTTTCTGTTTGAAAAGTACTGCTATGAAAATAAAAAATATACACAATAACTCAGGGAAAATACTTTAAAGTCATATATCTGACAGTGGTCTTTTGTCAAGAATACATAAAGAACTTTCAAAAATCAATAATAAGAAAACAACCCAATATTTTAAATGTGCAAAAGACTTGAAGAGTGACTTCTCCCTTACCAAAGAAGATATGTGGACAGCAAGTAGGGACAGGAAAAGATAGCCAGCATCAGTCTTTAGGATATAAAATTATTACCACAACACAGCTATTATAGTGGCTAAAATTAAAATGAATGACCTAAGTGTTGGTGAGGATGTGCAAAATTGAAATTTGTGTACAATGCAGGTGGAAGAGTAAAATTGTACAACCTCTTAGGAAAAGACTATGTTAGTTTATTAAAAATTTAAACATAGTTTTGCTATATGATGCAGTCATTGCATTCCTCAGTCTTTATTCAAGTTAAATAAAATCACATAACCATAGAGTGATTTGTACTTGGATTTGGAAGAACAGCTTTATTTGTATTAGTCAAAAACTGAGAAAAAATGCCCATGAACAGTAAATGGATAAACACATTGTAGTATATATGTCCAAAGGAATGAGGCATGGCAGAAAAGTGAATTAACTATTGATAAGTGCAAGAACATGGATACATTTCAAAATAGCAATGCTTAGTTGAATAAGCCAAAAATAAATGCACACATTGTGTTCTTCTATGCATACCATCATAGAAAATGGAAATTGTGGTGGCAGAAAATATATGATGAGACCATACATGAACCATAGAGGATACAAAGGGGTATGATGAATGATGAATAGATTCATTATCTTGATTGTGTTGACAGCTTCATAAGTGTTTAAACACATAACTTAAATTATTCACTCTTAATATGTGCCACTTATAGCGAATCAGTTAATTTATAAGGAAACTATTTAAATATAATTTAACAGAAATGATAGCCAGAATAGTAATGTACGGGAATCCTTCATTGAGTTGAATGAGAAGCCCGTTAATGAAATGAAAGATTATTATTACACTACAGAACAGACAAGCTCATTGCAAGTGCCTTCCTTATTGTTTTGAAAAAAAATGTTTTATTTTTAAGTTCAGAAAAAGTGGCAAGAGGAACATGAACTCAAAAATTGAGAGGTTCGGATCTGTGCTGCCATTGCTTGTCCAAGCAGACCTCTGACACTGGGCTCTGTGAGTGCCTAACTCATAACTCTTACCGGGCATGACTGGTGTGAAAAACTGCAATGTAAATGTTTTATTAGTCTCTGATGCATAGACTCCATTCAGAGATACTGACTTCCTTCCCTTTCCTGGACTTTTTTTTTAATTGGCTCAAATTATGGAAGACAGGAAATCAGAAGTCAGTGTGAACTTTTCTTTGTGAACTTTCTAAAAACTTCTCCGTCAGTGAGCTTTTAATTAATGATGGAAAATACCTAGAAAATCTAAAAGGTGAAAGGTAGAATCAACTAAAACTGAAAATGTTGCCTAACACTAAATCAAACCAACTTCAAAAAGAGGTCATTGAAATGACGCCATATAGAAATATCATTATGGAAAAAATTAGACTGTTACCAGTTGAATAAATACCTAATTGATTGTCTTCAATAATAGCGCTTTATCATCACTGACAAATATTAGGAAGTTTTGTATTGTCATTTATAGAATTTAACACCTAAAGAACAATGTCCTGTGCAGACTGGTATTTCCATTTTGGTCACTAAATCTCATGATTTACTATGTCAAGAATGACCCAATCAAAAAGAATGACATAACATTTTTTTTTAAAGGTAAAGTTTTTTGGGGGGGTGGTGGGGGTGGGGGTCATCACTGCCCTCTGATGGTGAGAGTAGGAAGCCCAGCCTTGCTGCTGGATTTGAACCTCCAACTCAGTGGGCCACAGTCCCGTGCACAACCACCACACCACCGGGCCTCAGCCCAAATGACATAACATTTATCATCCAAGAGGACATTCATGATTTATCTGGAAGTACAACACTGTGGTAGGATTATATCTATATCTTCTCACAGAGATCCAAAGACAATTCAAATTTATGCAGGGACCATGAAAGCTGGTGATGAAGATGGCAAAAAATTTCATCAATGTCTGCAGTTGGAAGTTGGTCAAACGTGCAATCAAGATGCTTTGATAATTATTGTTGATTTGACTGTAAAATTGAGAAACATAAAAGAAGAAGCAGTAGTTGGAAAATATAGTCGTGGTTATAGAAATGATCAGAGCACATCACTGTACTCCTGTGGAACCTGTACATGCATCAAGAAACAGTTCTATGAAAAGAACAGGGGGATGCAGCCTGGTTTTAAATGAAGAATGATACTCAGTGCAGTTGTGTCTTATCACCAGGCTGTTTAAAATTTGCATGCCAAACAAATAATCAGAGAAAGTGGATTATATGAAGAAGAATATGGCATCAGCAGTGGAGGGAAACCCATTAACAACTTTGATATATAAGTGGCCCAAGCTTCCCTATGGAAACTGAAGAGGACTTGAAGGCCTTGCTGATGAAAATCAAGGACGACACTGTTGCCTGAGACATGCTTAGTATTGGAGAACAATTGTGGGGCCATAAACGTACCAAGGATTGCTAAAGGAACACATGGCTATATCTTGGAGGAAGTACTGCCCGAGTGCTCCTTAGAGGCCTGGATGGCAAGTCTTCATTTAGAGTATGTTACCAGGAGAGACCAGTCCCTGGAGAAGGACACCCTATTTGGTAAAGAAGAGGAGCAGAAAAGAAGAGGAAGGTCCTTAAGGAGATGGACTGACACTGTGGCTGCAACAATAGCTTCAAGCAAGTATAGAAAAAGTTGCGAGGAGCTGCCACGACCACCAGAGGGCAGTGATGCCCCTCGCAAAAAAAAAAAAAAGGTTGGGAGTACTATGCAGGACCCAGCCATGTGTCCTTCTGTCATGGAGAAAGTCACGATTTGCCTGCACCAACTCCATGGCACTGAACGACAACTTGTGTCTTGGAAGAAAGGTCTGGTTCTCTACCTCCAAAAACTCTACCATTTTAAGTTGTATTGAGCAGAGTCCTTCTCTAGAGTTATTATGAATTGGTGATAACTGCCCAAACTAGGTTCTGTTGATTATAATGGCTTCCCATCTGGAGAGAACTGATTTAAAACATTTGCAGCAGAGTAGGGTTCCAATAACTTCTAGTTAAGTGAACTAGCACAGCACTATGCATGTCTCAGAGACTATGCTCCTAGCAACAAATTGTGTGGAAGGAAGGGAAGGAAGAACTTTGGTCACATTGTGAGATGAATAACATCTTTTTCTTTCCATCTCCGTGTTAGAAATACTGCACTTTGGTACTCTTTCTCAGCGCATGGATGATTTTTCTAAGCATTCAATATTGTCTTTGACCTAATTGTTGTCTTGAGACAGCTTCCAAAATTTCCAATAGTCCTTTATGAGCTACTTCCCCCAGAAATTTCTTACATTTTATTTTAATTTTCTAGGATTTTCTCTTTATGAAAGCATCTTTGTCCAGACTCAGAGCATTATCTTTACAGAGTAATGTGCTTTAAAATAAGGACCTTTGAGAGATTCATTGCCATAGTCAATCCATGAGTTATATGTGTACATAAATTCTAACTCAAGAAATCCCAGACACTGTTAGTTTAGCCAAAGAAATAAGTTTAAAGAAGGAGGAGTTGTTTAATGCTATCTCAGATATGTAGGGGGCTATTTTATTGGCTCAGTCGGCTGCCTTTGGCTGTAAGAGTCTGCTTATTTTAAAACACTCTTTCGATTAGAACAAGTATTTCCTTGAGACTGTGAGTGAGTTCTCCTTCTCATACCCTTTGCTGCTTCTCAATATAGGTGTTAACCAGGTCAGCTGTGGTGCAGCAGATGATATCAAGGAAGAGGCGGCCTATGTTCAGCATTTTTACCCACATTTTCCCATAAAAAGCGCCTCCCCCTACCCAATATGTGTATGAAAGAGCTATTCAACCAGAAGAGGATCCGTCACATTTCTACTGTTGACGTAGTTCTGGATGCTGATATAGGTCTGGATGCTTTTCTCTGCCATGATATTTCTCCTATGATTATGTACAAGTTCACACTATCAGTAAATTTCGACAAGTATGTTGGTGTTGGGAAAGGTTCAAGAAACTTAAAATTTTATATTTAAATATATTCACGTCTATTGTGTCATCAAAATATTAGATTTCCTCATCCATGAAATTGTCAAGGAAGATATTCTTATACTTGAATTTATCACTAAATATGGAAAATTAGTCTCTTAAGAGTTACTCCTGGTTATATATTCTAAGTATTCATTTCTGACAAAACCTTATTGAGTCAGTTCTATAGATTAGTATGGTACCCAAGTTGTTTGATTTAATTTCAGTATTTGTGATCACACTTAATTTCTTAGGCTGGATTCTATAGAGAACAAACATCAGTGAAGTGTGTGTGTGTACAACTGTTTTATCCATTATCCACTTTCTTGCTTATGTGTGTGTATATATGTATACAGTATATATAGTCTTCATGGCTTTTGCCTCTCCATAGAGCCGGGATAAGACATCAATTGTGACTTAGTATCACACATGCAAAAATATTATTCATATATATGTATGTATTTATGTATGTATATCTATATATATTGATATAGCTGTAGAGACAGTCAAATCCAAGTATGGGCAAGCTCCAAGGCTATAGTTAGGATATTAGGCAAGAAGCGTCTCCTGATTTGTGTATATATGGAGCCTGATGGCCTAAGAGTAGCAAGAGGATGATAGGCTGAAGGCTGCAGAAGTGAATGAATACAATTTCAGCAGATCAGAATGCAGACCTCTTGTGACCCTCGGGATTGGCAGGCTGTGGTATAAGCCTTCAGTTCAAGTGTAAATAACTAGAAATCAATAGTGATGGATGTTGTTTTTTTGGTGCTTTGCTAGTCTGGTCGAAAAACAAATCTGCAGACATTCCTATGTGCAAGAAGTACATTTTATACCAATTTTATATCAAGAAGTAACAAATAAATAAAACACACCAGCCCAGTCCAGATCAAGACCATAAGGTCAATATTAGACCAAATATCTAATGTTAGCCCAAAAATTCTTCTTTAGACTCATGCAACACATACAATGATACTGAATGTTGGAAGATCACATGCCTGTGAGTGGAAAGTACTGTGGATCCAATAGCTTTGGATGTATTTCTCAGGCTCTGGTTTCATCAGTGTGGCTCCATGTGACTTGTCAACAAGAAGGCGAAGCAGAGAAAGTGTGTGTCCCTCCTCCAGAGAGAAAAATAAAGAATTTCCAGAATTCTCAGGAGAAGATCATCCCTACACAGAGTTACCATTGGGTATGAACTGATTGACAGGCTAGACTCCTCCCATTCACTCAGGTTGACAAGAGCTTATGTAAAGACCACAGACTACTGTTTGTCAACTTGACGCTTTTACACAACTCTTTTGCCATGTGTAATTTTTAAACAAAACAATTATCCAATATATCTGTACATAACAGGATAAAACTAAAACACAATTCAATATGTACCAGTCTCAACTCAACACAATATTCTGTAAGTGAACAAAACAACAATATTCTATGCCTAAAAGTTGGAGTTCAGTGAACACCTGCATCATAATCTTATAATTCTATGAGCATATTCCCTGACCTATGAAAGTCTTCATGACTTTAATCTCTCCATTTTGGGTATCCAATTTCTGTGCTGCCTACTTATATAAATCCATTGCTCTGAGGAGACAAGTGTGATTTTTGATGTGAAGAATCATGTGGTCAACCCTGCTTCATAACATCCCTGTGTACAATAGAATGAAACACAACCAGGTCTGCCCTATCTTCCCAGTGTTTGTGTGCAGGAGCCCGATTGCTACAGCCCCTGTGTCAGTCCATCTCCTGGTGGACCTTCCACTTCTTCCCTGCCCTCCCACTTTACCAAACATGATGCTTCTCTCCAGGGATCGATCTCCCCCAATACATATCCAAAGTACTTGAAAGGAAGTTTCACTAGCCTTCCCTCTAAGGAGCACACTGGCTGTACTTCTTCCAAGAGAGGTCAGTTTGTCCTTTCAGCAGTCCATGAAACTTTCAATATTCCTCTCCAGCATCATAATTCAAATGTATCTACTCTTCTTTAATCTTCCTTAGTCCACTTTCCACTTTTTCATGCATATGAGGCAATTGAATATACTGTGTGTCATGGATCAGGCACAACTCGTTCCTCCAAGTAACCTCCTTGCTTTTCAATATTCTAAGGAGGTCTGATGTAGGAGATTTACCAAATGCACTGTGTCTTTTTCTCTCTTCCCTACACACTGATTGGATCCCAGCAAGACCAAGTCCTGCACACCTGTGAGCTTTTATCCGTGGAGCCTGAGCTTACTCACCGTGCAGTTGGGAAGCAGTCGCTCTTCTTTCCATGGAGCTGTAAGCCACACTGAAGGCTTCAGTCCTTGATCTTCACCAGCAAGACACATCTTGATGGATTCAAATTGCCAGCTTTCTGTTAGCTTTATCTAACAGGGGCAAGTAAATGACTATGGAGGATACTTTAGCAGCTTCAAGCAAGAAATCAAGAGATACAGAGAGATGAAATATTTAAATCATATTTTTTGATAAATGATGTCGTTAAGCACCAACTCCTCAAAGATATCCCTGAAAAACTATGGGTTATGTCTTTGAATCAAGTCTCAAAAGAACAAGGAGGTTAGGCAATGTTTCTCATGACTCATCTTCTCCCTGAAGGAAGAAAGATCAATGTAATTCCTCGAGATTCTACTGCACGAATCCTCCAGCAGAGAGGGAAATAAAAGACAAAATATTCTCAGCATTCCAAGATTTTCTTCTTTGTTACAGATGCCTGCATACATGGAGTGGGCATGAGTGATGTCTAATACCACCTAGCCCACGTCTGGGCTCAGGGAGAAAGAGTGGGAACATCTTACAAGATGTTGAGAAAAATACAAAGATACACTAAAACCAAAAATGTACATTCTTAAAGAACAGAGAGTATCATGGTAATGAAAATGGTGATCAAATGAATGGAAATGTGTTTCCTGAAAGAGATGAGATTTGACCATATCTTAAATGACATTGCCATGTATGAGCAAAGTACCCTTTGGAGCAGAAGAGAGGGAGTGAACCCCACAATATATTGACCTAGTGTGTTGCTTCACACTAACTTGTGCATTTCAGAAATTTTCATGGGATGTTAGGGTCTTCATAAATATCTTATCCTGAAATATAAAGGCCAGTCAAAACTTCAAGCTGAATGAGTAAGGTTATAAATGTCCAACATCTTTAAAAATTCACAATGACAATTTCAAAATTTCAGTCCTGATGGACGTTTTTTTCCAAGAATAAGCTTTGTGTTTGAGATTCTGATATTATTTAATTATTTGCTTCTAAATCAAAATCTGAGACCATTAGCATAGAAGTCACAAGTGTTTAACATCTGTCTGAAAAAAGGTGAAAGAATACATCATCTGTCTGTTGTCACTGTCTTTATGCAGGTCTCGTTGGTAGTTGGACTTGCCAAGGTGGATTGCTTCATTAAACAAGGAAATGGTCTCCACATGTGATGGTTTTGCTCCTTCTAGAATTCATGCTTCTATGTTGACTTTCTATTAGTTCAGAAGAGTTGACCAAAATCTTATTTTAAACACACCATGACGAAATATAAAAAACATTTTTAAATTTTTAACTCTTTAACTCTATTATTAAACACCTGTATAACTGCTTGAATTGTAATCAGTTGTGCTGTAGATCAGTGCAATTATTGTTGCCAGGTTTAGATTTAAGGCACCGAACTTAAAAGGTCCAATCTCTACACAAAGTATCATCTTATAGGACCCTAGACAGTGTTTCTATTTTTTAATTTTAATTTTCTAAGACTGGGGTATTTCAATTATAGTAGTGTAAACATTAGAGCAAAATAGCAATTGCATACAAAAACCTACTACATATCAGTCCATGTTAATCTGTATCACATATTCCTGTAAATAACCTTAATTGAGAACTACTTAAAGGCAGATTACAGACACTAGCCAAGAATTTTCATTTTTATCTGGGAATAAAATTTTTCTTTTTTCATCCTATGATAAAAACAAATAATCCATATATGTGCAGACATAGGTAATGCATTACACAAAGTCATTTTAATATAACATTTTAGTTACGGAAATGAGTTGCCCTAATCCAGATTTTGGCTAAGGACACCACTGATAATTCCAAAGTGTCAAGAATTTCAGAGCAGCAGGTCAGAGTTCCCTTTTATCTGGATAATGTTGAAAGTTGTTCTGATGATGATGTCCAGGGTGCAAATATGGGAAAGAAAGAGATAGAGCATAGACAAAACATTTAAAAGTACTTAGAAGAATGAGGGCAAGGAGATGATTGGTGCTGATTACATAAGCAATTAAAGGCACAAAATTGAAATGATGACTTATTGAAACAAGGACAGAGTTAGGTTAGTAACAGGGGTGGAATTTGGAAAAAAATCATAGATAAATATGAATTCTTAGTGGTTTATATGCTTTTTTGTAAAATTTTAAATCACTTTATTGGGCTCATAGAACTCATCACAATGCACCCATGCATCCATTGTGTCAAGCATATTTGTACATGTGTTGCCATCATCATTTTCAAAACATTTTGGTATCAGCTTCTCAGTTTCCCCCTCCCTCATGAATACTTGATAATTAATGAATTATTATTCTTTCCGTGTTTTACACTGTCTGATGTCACCCTTTATCCCCTTGTCTATTGTCCATCACTCTGGAAGGGGTTATAGATTGGTCATTGTGATTGGTTCCCCTTTTCTCCTTTCAACTTCCCCTTATCCTCCTGGTATCACTACTCTCAATATTGGTCCTCAGGGTTTTATCTGTCCTGGATTCCATGTGTTTCCAGCTCTTATCTGTACCCATGTACATGCTCTGATATAGCCAGATTTATCAGGTAGAATTAAAGTCATGATAGTGTGTGTGGGCAGGTGCATTAAAGAACCAGAGGAAAGCTGCATGTTTCATGGGGCCGTCCTCTCCCCATGACCTTCTGTAAGAGGATGTCCAGTTGCCTAGAAATTGGCTTTGAGCTTACAATATGCACTCTCTGGCCCCCAATCATATTATGATTTTTTGTTCTGGGTCTTTGATGACTGATATCTGATCCAATTAACACATAAAGACAATGTTTAGCTGATCTTGTAGTACATGGGACACATAAGGATAACCTAAAGTATTTTCTTTGGAAGAAATAATGGAGCATGAATGCTGTATCTGGGCAACCATAAAGACAAATATTTAATTGATTTTGTCATATATAGTCATATATGTATAATTTTAGGCTAAAATCAGAAAGAATAGAGAAGCTCTTGCAAGAAAAGTCATAAAGTCACTCTCCCCAGATTATTGACACTGATGGTACAGAAATATATTATTCTAGATAAAATTAACATTTTTGAAAGTGGTGGGGTAACATTATTGAATCAATCAATCCATTTATGAAATTATAATTGATTTTGTCTTTTCTTCATACCTCTCCAAATTTGTGAATACATTTAGCTAATTTGAATCATGTGTATATACATAAACATATATATACCAAATTAATTCATTTTATACCCAGATGGGAGTCAAAAAACACTTCACATCTGGGAAACTGCAGAAGGTTTCTATTAGGAATCCACTGTCCCCTTGCTCATTCATTTTCTTATATTTATGTGAAGTGAATTATGTCACCCTTTTGATTTAAACCCTTCAGTGAGTCCTTATGGTACTTTGGATAAAATGCCCTCCTATTGATCTATGCATAGATTAGTGTATCATCTTGCCACAGCTTTCATGGCCAAAACACACTGTGCTTCCCTTTTTTCTCATATATAAAAGAGAATGTGGGAGAGCTTTTAAAGTTCCTAGAGCCCTGCTGACACAATAGTTAAGCACTGGGCTATTAACTGCAAGGTCAGCAGTTTGAAACCACTGTCACTCCTTTAGAGACAGACAAAGTCAGAAACCCACAGGAACAGCTCTCTCCTGTGGTACAGGTGTTATGTTTTGGAATTGACCTAGTGGCAGTAAGGGTGAGTGTAAGTGAATGATATGCTTCTATGTTTCTGTGTTTGCTATAATAAGCATTGCATTAGTTTAGAATATTTGTCAAAATTTGCTTATCCATAAGCTCAATGACTGATGAAAGGATGAGAATTTTAGCATATATACACAATGGAACATTATTTGGTTATAAACAGAAGTAAAATGACATAATCTGTAGCAGTTAGAAAAGATAACAATTTATGTATAGGAAATGCCAAGCACAGAGTAATCAACAGATAGAGAATTAGATTGCTGCTTACCAGGGCCTGGCATGGGGGTAATTCTGGAGATGAGGAAACGATTCTAGGATAATACGCTGGTGATGGTTGTATGATATTGTAAATACATCAAACACCACCAAATTCACCATCTAAAAGTTGTGGTTTTTTTTAAGTTTTGAATCTAATGGGTTTGTAAGTCATGTTTCAATGAAGATCTTGAACAAGAACGGTCTTAATTTGGATAGAGAAATGGTGGGAACCTTCAGTGGGGTGATGAGTGTGGAGAGAGGAATAAAATAATGATGTGGCAAAGTTTTAAGGAAATAAAAGAACTTGTTAATGACTTGGTCATAGAGAAAGGGAATGAAGCTAGGCAGGCATAACTGCTCACTAGACTAAAATAATTTGAAAAAAAATCCAAATGTGGGAATAAAATTAATTCAGTTTGAATATGTAGATATGTCCATAAACATAAACTTTTTTTTAAGTGAAGATGCCTTTAGGCAAACATATGGGATAAAAGTTCAAGCTGCTGGAGACACAAACATGAGAGTCGCACACTTAAAGGATGCAGATGGAACCATGGGGCTAAAGTAAACAATGAACAGAAACTCAAGGCCTGGGCTTCTGGCCTGAGGAGCCCTCAGGTAGAGGGTAGTCTTACAAGAGGATCTCAGGAAAGGAGAATGCAAAAACTATATCAAAAAAAGGGTCTCCATTAAGAGAACGACAAAAAAATAAAACAAGCGATGAATCCAGGAGTTATATATTCATAAGTGGGTAAAGATTCACAAAAGGGGCTGCAAAGGAGCTGACAGCAGTGTTCAACTGACTTGCCCCTTCACTTTGCCATAAGGTACATTTTATATAAGAGAGGCGATGAATGTGAAATTAAAAGATAAAATAAAAATAAATAGAAACAATGTAAATGTCATGTGTAGAACACCGTATGTGTAGAAAATGTGGGGGGAGGGGGGGAGATTGGAGTAAGCCTGACAAGAAAGAGAACTGGAAAAGTGACAGCTGAGTGCATTGTTAGAGATTGATTTTGAGGAAGATTGCTTTCACATGCATGTTGGAGACTGTGTAAGGACTAGAGCTTGACAATATTACCAGATGCGCCACAGGGAGATGCACATGCAAATAGCGTGACACACATGCAGGGAATATGATATGGCTTAAAAGGTTTATGGGAATTGCCTTTCATTCCATTCCCTCCTGAGCTTCTTGAAGGTCCTCTCATCTTCTACCTTACCTCCCACAAGAAAAAAGTCACAATCTCACATGAAGAAACAAAGATCATCTATCTTTCTCTTTTCATCCTCACACTGGAATGTTTCTTATCCTGATGCATCAGCAGTGCCTTGATTCTGTAGACGCCTGCCATCCTCAGTTTAATCATGTGTAAGTGCTTCTGTGTCATCGTCCTAAATTCCCCTTGCCTACAATCTCACATGAAAATGCAATCTGTCAGAAGGGGAGAATGATTTTATATTTACCAGGCCAAGGGACCTTTAAATGACCTTAGAGGTTGACATGAGGTAGTCACAACTCTGGGTGATCAGGAAGGTTGCTGTGGCCAGATAGCACTTGATAGACTGGAAATCAATTTGATCAGCTGTTTTCATGGATTATAGTGGCCTTGGCTAATTACAAAAGATTGTCTTCCTAGATCCCACCGTTTTTAGAGCTGGCTTTGGGCAGATATACACAGGATTAGCTGCTGGCCTGACAGTTTTCCCTAATTATCTGTCGCAAGGGCAACTCTTGGATCATCTCAACACTTCTGTCAAAAACAGGATAAACTTCTATTTCTTATAACAACTGGCTCTTGTTCATTGTAATTTCTTTTTGGTAATGAGGCGTATCATGGTATCATCACTTATGTGGGTGTGGGTGTGAAAGAGACTTGCAAATGTGAATAAATCAGTATAAAGTGTCTTAAGTGTACACAAGTGAGCAGGCCATGGAAATGAAGGAAAATTGAAATGAATATTGAACATTGGGATGAATGAGAATCAAAGTGATCATTCAGATTCAGCTAGAAAATGTGAGGTAATGCCATTATTTAAGAAAAAGTAAGGTTAAATGTGATGTCTCCATCTAGCTCAAAAGCAACAAAGCCCACAAAGAAGAAGCACACAATCCAGAGGGATGATGAGGTATCAAACGGATCAGTTATCAGGCATCAAAGAGCTAAAAATTATATCATTATACATGAGGGGGAGTGCAGATTGGGGACCTAAAGTCTATCTGCAGGGGAAGTGACATCCCCTTACAGAAGGTCATGGAGAGGAGGCAAACCAGTCAGAATCCACTGTAGCAACGATGAGATATGCATCTTTCCTTTAGTTCTAAAATGCTTCCTCTCTTCCACTATCATGATCTGAATTTTATCTTACAAATCTGGTTGGACCGGACAATGTATACTGGTACAGTATACAGATGTATACTGGAACCTGAAATATGGGGTATCCAGGATAGATGATCCCTTTAGAACCAGTGGGGAGAGTGGTGACACTGGGAGGATGGAAGGAGGGTTGAGTAGAAAGGGGGAACCTATTATAAAGATCTATATATAACCTCCTCCCTGGGGTACGGGCAGTGGCGAAGTAAGTGGCAGGAGACATTGGATAGAGTTTAACAAGACAAAATTATAATAGTTCATAAATTATCAAGAGTCCATAAAGGGGGAGGGGGGAAGAAGAGACAATACCTGGGGCTTTAAGTGGAAAGAAAATGTCTTGAGAATAATGATGTCACCAGAGATACAAATGTGCTTTGCATACAATGGATATATTGTTGGATTGTGATAAGAGTTGTATGAGCCCCTAATAAAATGATTTTTTAAGTCAAAAGAAAGGAAAACACAATTGTGATGTGTCTTGATCAAGAATATCCTCTGTTAGACCTGATTCTGAGGGAACCCTAGCAAAATGAACATCACCTCTCAGGAACCAAAATACCCCACTGTCAGAAAGATTGAAAAATACCCCAGGAAGGTTTTGAGTCAGTGTACAGTGGAAACAAATGCATGCTTTCGCCCAACATGACTATCTCACATGAGAAACCAGTTATTTAGATTGTAAATTGCTCTACACCTGCTCATTTAAGATACCAGGGCAGTTAAATACCATTAAGAAGCAGGCATTCCTCCTGAATTAGCGGAAATAAAATTCCTGAAGCAAAAGTTAATGTGCATATGGTAGAGCCTTCAAGGCTGCAGTTTTATATGGAAATAGTAATGTACCAAAAGAAGAAGACAAGGCAGTGGAGGAGAAGAACCAAGATCTCTATTCTTATACCCGAGGCTTTAAAAAGCAGTGTTTTCAATTGGAGTTAAAGAAGTTGGACCAATAAGGACTGATGTGACATGGATGCAAGCGGTGTTGCTAAAACCAGGATTAGGAAGTACGATATGCCAGCCAAGCAAAGAAGAAAATTCTATGTCATTGTGCTACGTAGAAGTCAGCATGCAAATGACCAAAACATGGTTCTCAGACATCTACGTAGATTACTGGAAGCATGTGATGGGTGAATATGAGAAGAACGGAGAGAATGACAATGCTTCACAATCAGTGTCATTGGTAATGACCGACTCTTTCCACATGTGGTTTTCTAAGTCAACTTGTCAGACTGGAAAGTGTATGCTATCAGGCTTAACTATACAACACATTTTATATATCCAGTTTATGCTACAGATATTTCTATATGCTTATTTTAAGCATTAAGGATTCCTTAATGAGAAAGAAAAGATAAGAATCCTATGATCTTTTGAAATTTTGAGATAAGGCTATGTTTTGTTCTTAGGTTACATTAACAAAACTTTGAAATCAAATCATTTATTGTGAATTGCTTAATCTGTACTTTATATAATAAATATAAATTATATCAGTTATCTTGTATATACTCTTTGAAGATAGGAACAATATCCACATGATATTTCATGCTCTCTTCTCATTTCAGGTCTTGTAACTTTTCTTCAGATTGCTATTTCTGAACGTAGAGTCCATATGAGTCCAGATATATTAGGGAACAAAACAAAAAATGTTTAAAAGATTAAGTGCTATAAGAGACTTATTAGAAGGGACAGTAGTTTCATTGAGCCATTTTGGATTGTTCCTTGTGATACCAGACCATAAAAACAGATGACGTGTAGAAGAAACTACAACCAGTGGTCCATAAAATGGCTGCAATCCCATCAAACACCCAGAATAATTATATCCGAATTCATATTACTAGACCTATCAAGTTATAATTTGTATATATCTATTTTAGAGACTGCATCATTTAACCTCACTCACAAAGGTGTTAAGAAGATTAACTAAGTAGATAATTTCACAAAGTGCTTAGACAATAAAAGGTAAAGGGATAAATGCCAAGGATTATTACTTTAAACCCTCTGCCAATGCTAAGAGTCCAAAGTTAATGTTTTGTTTCGTTTTCCACTGTCTAGGTAGCTGAAGGTCATTAGTTCCATGAATTGGGGCAGTAGGAGGTGAGAAATATCTCCCCAGGAGAAGGAGAACTTAAATGCACATCCCAAGGGGAATCAAAGTCATTGGATTTATCAGAGCATTGCTCTACATATAAAGTGTCTGGAAACAATTTTTTGCTGGGTGTCTTGTTTGTTTGTTTGTTTTTTTCATGTTTTTTCCAACAGAGGCACTAATTGCTTTAGTTTGGGCTAACTTTATTTCAAATATGTTTATATTGAAGACAGTGTGCAAGTTAGTGATTCCATCTCTCTCCAGAGTCAAAGGGCAGTTTTACTGGTATTCTTGAAATTAAAATGAAATTCTTACCACTGGAACAAAGAGAAAACATGCCTACTGTTGATTATAAAAAATTTGGTTGTCTGTGTCAGGCTCCTTCTCCTATAGTACAATCTACTGCACATGGAGATGTCTCCTGATGCTCTTTTAATCACACTGTGGGAACCGGACTTCAGAAACTGGTACAAGAAAATTCTGATACTGGCTACTTCTATTGCTCTAAAGAGCAACACCTCTTATTTCTGGCCCAAGAGTTCATGGCTTCTGACAGTATCCATGAAACTAGGACAGGCTACACTGATCATATGACATCAGAGTGAAATTTCATATTCTTAGTGGGTCTTGACACACACAAGAAGAGACTGAGAAAGGTTATAGCAGTCGCATCTCTTTTGAAGAAATGGACATTTTCCCCCTCATGACACAAGGTTATGCATCCATTGAAGCAACATATAGATGTTAAAATGTTAAGATTTCATACTCAGCATGAATTCCATTATATGTATGCATGTGCGGGAGAGAAGCCATATAGTTAGGCAGACAAGGAGAGATAGAGAGAAAGAGAGAGTTTAGAAAACTGGAAGACAGTTTTCAGTATGATAGTGCACTAGTCTGGGTAGACTAGAGAAACAAATTCATAAACATGCACATGTATATAAGGGAGAGGGTTATACTTAAGAGAAATGGAAAATTGAGAAAGCATCCCAACCCAATCCAGTCCAAGGTCATAAATACAATATTAGCCCATATGCCTGATACCATTCTATAAAGGGTTCTTCAGACTCACGAAGCACGGGCAGTATCAGCAGGACAGTCATGGGTCAGTGGATGCAGAGTCTAGTGTGTCCAGTGGTGGCAGATATATCGCAATGCTGACAGAAGTCTCTCCGGGACTTCTCAAACATGCCAGCAATGGCAGACATTTCCAGGTCACCTTGACTTCAGAGGTCTGGTTCCATCAAGGTAAACTCATGTGGCTTCTCCTCTGGTTCCTCTAGTTTCCAGGACTCAGGATCTATCGGCATCCTGCCATGTTGTCTTGTCAGATGCAATGTCTCCCCAGGACTGAACTGAGAGAGATAGTGTTTCCTGCCTCTAGGAAGGAAGTGCCAGATTTCCAAGAATTCTCAGGAGAAAGCCATGCTCACACAGAGGTCTCATTGGCTATCTCCAGAGTGACAGGTTAGACTCCACCCCTATACTCCCAGTCCTGAAATTGATGCAGATTAGTAACTGCCACAGATAGTAATCAAAAGGCAGGTTGCTCAACTCCACTCCAGTCTGTCTCAGAATAAAGGTCTGGCAAACCACTTCCAAAAAATATCACTCCATTTAACCCCATGGAGGTAGGCTTTCTCTGGGGCAATCAATAGCCATTGGTCAGAACTGACTCAGTGGAAGTTCGTGACTTTTTAATGGAACTATCTGTCCACAAACAAATTCCCATGTGGAATTGGAGAAGACCAACTTTTATAGTGATACTATCAACATGATCCCCTTCAAGTAAGGCCCATTGGCATAGAAATGATGCTCAGTATTTAATGACTGGAAAAAGAAGTAGAAGAAAATTTTGTGTAAGTTCACATGCACATGTGTGATCATTTAAAACTAGTATCCTCCTTTGGAAAGTCCATGAAAGGAGTTGAAATTTCTTCTCAGCACTGTCCTTAGACTCCTGTGGAGAATAATCATAAGTCAGGAAAAGTCATTTTAGAAGTTGAGCAAAACAACATGTGGCCAAGAAGCAGTATTCCATGTGAGGTGGAGAGTGCGCTCATCAAGTCCTGGCTCAGTCATGCTTTCCTTGCTCCATTCCATCCATTTTCCTCCTCCACCTTGCACAGCTATGCACTCAATAACCACCCTGACCCATTTCTCTTTCTCCCTAAGGCTGATGGACTATGCTTCCCAAAACTCATTCTCTGACTCCTGATTTATGGCTCTAACAGCACTTCACTGAGTGAGGGTTTGTGGCAATTTATGTCATTACACAAATTATACAAATTGTCATTAACTGATGTAATGTACTATAAAAAGCATGAAGAAAAAATATTTGAATCCTTCTACATGTTTGCAATGCTTTCTCTCTTAGTTTTTAAATTCAATTAATCGAAATACAATGAATAAATATCAATTTAGCAACTTCATCTGATTCTTTGCTATTTTTATGATTTACTTAGTTTTCTCGTTTAGCTACCTGTTTTTTGTTAAGGCTAAAGAAAAAGTATAATTGAAAACTAGACATATAAAATTTGCTTCTAGACATCTAAAGCTAGACAAGGAAGGATTAAGGTTGAATGTCGTCTATTAAGAAAAACAAAGGAAAATTTATTCCAGGTGCCTGGATATTGAGTGAAATGGATCAAAGTATTAAGGAAATCAGTATGTCTGGGACTTAATCTGATAGATACTGTGAGTAAAACTTAAATTCCAAATCACATTTCATCTCATTTCCCCTTGTTCCCTCTTTGACTTCCAGGACTTATATGTGAATTCTGGCTCTGATATACCTTTGTAATGTTTACCAATGACAGCAATAATTTTGAGAGGCGATCCAATTACAATATCTCAGACCTGTCCAGAATCATCTTATGTAAATGCCGCTGTTCTATTGTTGCTAGGGAGATTAATGTTGAAATGGAGGTAAAGCAAAAAGACATAACTAGAAAACAAGCAGGTGTCAATAGAATCTGTATTATATGTACAGAATTCATGGAGCTTCAAGAGACATCGGAATGGGCGACAGGGGAGAAGAGTGAGCTTTGCAGAGCATGAAGAACCCAATAGAGCAATAGTGTGGAGAGCTGGCTTGCTCTTTGTTCTCTTTGTCACTCAATGAACCATTCCTCTAACACATTGTCCAACTTTATTGTTGTTTACTGCCTTTGGACCAACTCCACCTCTGACTATCTGATAGACCAAATAGTTGGTTAATTTAATCATAGTGCTCACATATTTTCTAAGTTCAATTTATCCTGTCTAAAATTCAAAATGTTTCAAGAGTCAGTCTCATCATAATTTTACCCCACCTATTCTCTCAGACTGAATCCTTGGATGCAGGTAGAAGGGCTGACTAAGTATATAGTAAGATGGGCTGAGCCATCTGGCGTAGTGGTTGTAGTGGCGTAGTGGCATAGTGGTTGTGTGCGGGACTGTGACCCACTGGGTTGGCAGTTCAAATCCAGCAGCAGCTCTCCAGGAGCAAGGCGGGGCCTCCTACTCCCACCAGAGGGCAGTGATGTCCCCCTCAAAAAAAACAAGTATATAGTAAGATAGACAGTAAACTCACAAAAATAATTTATCTGCTTCACGATGCTTCAAATTCATCACGGAAAGCACATATACTATCAGGAAAAATAAAAAAATCTAATGAATGGGGAAATAACTGATTAGTAATCTGTATATATGAGCATCAGTTTTGATAAGAAGAGGATCAAGGATACACATGTTCTTGAACACTGGTGATCCATGAGAAGCAAATCAAAGCAGCAATGAGATCACACTGTACATGGACAATGGTAGCCAAATTAAAAAACAAAAAATACAACATCTTAAGGGATTGGGACCCTCATACACTGCTGGGACTGCAAATATGGACAACAATTGTGGGGAGCAATATCATGCTACTTCAGAAAAAGTGGAATAGAAATTACAAATGATCTAGCAATCCCATTGCTGGGTATACACAGAGATATTACCTGCCTCCCCCCCCCCCCCCCCCAAAGCCATCCACTGGGCAGGGCTTTTGTCCTGCATTTTTCTACCAGGTGGACATCTAGCAACGTTCTCAGAGTTAGTGCACCAGTGGTGTTGCCTGGGAAGGTTCTGTCTGGGCACAGTGAATTTTTCCTTGAATGCAGAACCTCATTTCTTATGATGGCCAACTTAAGAGAGCAGTGTGCAGCTGTGACATTTTGTTTCCTGCTCAGAAAAAAATGTTGCAAAAAATGTTGTGATATTGAACACAGCTTACATGGACAGCACTATGGGAAAAAAATCAAGTAAATGAGTGGTTTTCTCATTTCAAAAAAAGGTGAAATGTTGATTGATGAGAAACCTCATTATGGGCATCTGTGATCTTTCAAAAGGATGACAATGTGGACTCATAGTACATGTGGAGTGCTTTTCACCAGGTCAGACTGTTAATCAAGCTTTCTATTGAGAGGTTCTGAAAAGATAGCTTAGCAGTGTGTGACAAAAAATCAAGTAGGGGACTGGTTTTGGCACCAAGACAATGCATCTGCCCAGGCAGCCATCTCAGTGAGTCAGTTTTTGACAAAAGCTAGCAAGCCTCTCTTGTCCCACACATCCGACACTCATCCCATCTTGCTGCTTGTAACTTCTTTTTGTTTCTGAGAATGAAGACAGAAGTGAAAGGACAGTGATTTGACGTCCATAAAGAGGAAGATAAAAAATGAGGGAGTTGCTATCTGCCATCCAAATTGGTGAATGTAAAAGAATGTTTGGAATAGAATCACAGATTTGACATATGTATTAAGTTTAATGGAGATACTACTTTGCAAAAGTATTTAAATTGTTTGTATTTAAATTGTTTTGTAAAAAAAATTATCATTTTGAAAGATTTCCCTTACTTGGGGATACCCCAAATACAAAGAGGTAAGAGAGCATGAACAAATACATATATGCCTGTGTTCATGGAGTGTAAGAGCTGAACATCGTGGTTCAAAGGGCACCCCAGGAAGATAAGGTGAACTCTTAGAATGAACTGTGCCAAGACCTTCTGTTGCTGCTGTCAGGAGATATCCTATTGGTTCTGATCCATAGCAAACCTGAGCACAATGGAACCCAACACTGTATGGTTGTGTGCCCTGCTTCTAACTGTTGCTACAGTTATGGTGTCAGCTCATCTCGATGACAAATCCATTTCTTGCAAAGACCTCAATTTAGAAAAAAGAACATACTCTACTTATTACACTGAAAGAACTAAAGAAAAAAAAAAGTCTTTGAGTTGTAATATTGAAAGTTTCCATGGGCAAAATGTTGAAACATGCATATACATCAAAATAAGATAAAGAAGAAAATACAGAGTCAATACACCAAAAAGAACCAATCCACATTCAACCCTTTCAAGAAGAAGCTTCAGAGCAAGAGCCAGTGCCACTGAAGAAAGAAATCCAAACTGCCCTGTCCTTCTCTCAGGTCTCGTCCTTCCAGATAGCATGCTGGAAGTCTTGCCATCTGTGATTTTGCAGAAAATTCTCACTTTATTTCTTCCTAGACAGATTATTTACTTCTTCTGGAAGTCTGTGACATTTTTAATCTTCTTCACCAACACCATAAGTAAAAGGCACCATGCTTTGTGCGGCCTCATTCATTGTCCAGTCTCCCTCACCTCTGAAATAAAGGTCAGTAGCATGACTTGAGTCAAGTGCCTTTTAGACCTATGGTGAGGTCTTTGTTCTCTTTTTTTAATTAAATATTTTTTTGGGTCTCATACAAGTCTTATCACGATCAATGCATACATCAATTGTATGCAGACCACATTTGCACACTTGCTGCCATCACCATTCCCGGGACATCCTCTTTCTGCTTATATTCCAGTATCAGTGCCCTCTCTGTCCTCTCCCTCCCCAATATCCCTCCCCCATGAACCCTTAATAATTTACAAATTATCATTACTTTGTCATATAGGCCACTGTCTTACATGTTCCTTCACTTACTTCCCTCTTGTCCGTACCCCAGGGAGAAGGTTATATGTAGATCTGTGCAATTGGTTCCCCTTTCTATTCCATCTTCCCTACCTCTTTATTTTGGAACCCTTAGAAGAGAGGTCTCATTCAGCAGATTTGCTCAAGATACAATACGTTCAATTTCCTGATCACTGCTTCATAGATGTTGATTGTGGATGTGAGTAAAGCAAAACCCTTTAACAACCCTAAGCATTTTTCCATTTGTCATGGTGCTACTAATTGGTCCAATTGTGAGAACTTTTGTTTTTTTATGTTACAGTGTAATCTGAATTGAAGGCTCTAGTCTTCAATTTTCTTTAGTAAAGACTTCTAGTCTTCTTCACCTTCAGAAAGCAAGGGTAAATCTTCTGCATATCATAAAATTTTAATGTGTGTGTTTCCAATCTTGATGCTATGGTTGTCCTCACTTTTTTCCTTTGAAATTAGCTGTTTTGTGTTCAAGAATATGTTCCAAAGCTACTTCTGGTATCCATTTTGACCATTTCTTTCTTTATTGTCTTTTAAATGACCTTTGACTTTCTTCATGAATGATGTTTGATGTTGTCCACAGGTAGCTTGTTCTTCACTCTTCAATTATCAATGTGTTCTTTCTTATCTCTGTCTACATGTGGAGATACTTTGATTCTTATGCATTTTATCTGACAAAATACATGTGTTTAGTTGCCACTTAGGAGGTAGGAAGAAATTACTATGAATTATTTGGTGATCTTACAAAATTCTGTCATTCCATTTCCCTCTTTATTTCTATCATCACCAATGTATTTTCAAGCATTTTTTTCATTTCCAACTTTCAAATTCTAATAATCAGCAATTATAGATGCATCATGGAATATATTCAGTTTTAGATTGCAGAAGCTGGTAAAATATTCAATTTATTCCTTTCAGGCATTAGTGCTTGGTGTGCAAATTTGAGCAAAATTCCTATTATGAATCTTCCTTTTAGGCCTGTGGATATGAGCCTGTCATAAACAGCAATGCACTTCAGAATAGATCTCTGTATACTCTTTTTCACTATGAATGTAATGACATTCCTCCACAATTTAACCATATAATTGCCTGATTCAGATGAAAAAAAAAACTAGTCCATCTTGGCTTATTGATGTCTAGAACTTTAGTCCTTAAACATTATACTTCATTTTTGATTACTTCCAATTTTCCTAGATTGATATTTTTACAATCCAACATTGAAGCAAATTGGAGTCTTTTTCCCCCATCATATTTTGAGTCATGTCACAACAGTCCATGCAGTTCCTGACAGTTTTCCTCTATCCACAAGGTTGACTCTACTTTAAAGAAGTTGCTTTTCCTCAGATGTACTTTGAGAGCTGAGGGCTGAGCAGCCAGACTTTTTATTAGTCATTGTTCTGGTGCCATAGCTTTTAGGCAATTGATCTTTCAGAAGCGGATATAGTCTTCTGCTACTTGGTCTTTGCCTCCACAGATGATACTGCTGGCATTCAAATACCAGTGCCATTGCTGCCTTTCAAATACCTGTGCCATAGCTTCCAGCATGCCAGCTCCCTAAGCAAGACAGACCGGCGGGAGATCGGTGGCTTTTGTAAGGTAAGGGAGCCCTGGTAAGGTCATTCAGCTGCGAACTGCCTGGTTAGAACGTTGAAAACCACCACCTTCTCTGATGATAAAGGACTTTGTACCTCTATAAGAGAAATCAGTCAATCAACCACCAACCAACCAAACAAACAAACAAAAAGCCTCATTTCCTTTGAGTTGGTACTGACTGATAGCAACCTTACAGGACGTGGTAAAGCTGGTCCGGTCAGCTTCTGAGACTGCGACTCTTCCCAGGAGAAGAAAGCTCTCTCTCCCCCATGAAGAAACTGGTTTCAAACCCCACACTTTGTGGATCACAGGCCAGTATGTTGCGGTCCATTCAAAATTGAAATTCAAGTCCATAGCTATGATTCAGAACTGACTGGAAGGCAGGGAATTTCTTTGGAACCACATCCTTTGAACAGAGGAGAACTGCCTCTCCCCACCTTTCAGGACTATTATCAGCTTCCCTGACCTTCACATGCTCTCATCAGGAGACTCCAACACCCGAATTGTGACCAACTATCAGTTTCTCCAAAAATTGTCACAAGTTCTTTGACAGGAAATGGCATTGGCTGATAAGAAACCCTGGTGCTAGAGTGATTCACGTGGTAACTACATAGAGGATAATACTTCCAAGAGGCGTCCATGATTTCATGTGGTCTCTGTCACAGTAGTTTCTGTTCTGGGCCATCATTTCTTCCTTTGTAAAACCAAGAACCCTAAAACCTTGTGCTCTTAGGTCTGAAGGGTTTATGAGCTTTACTGCATGAAGGATTTCTGCACATTTGTTGCTCATCCTCAGAAATCTTAGTGATTTTTTTTAATGAGCTGCCCTGCCTAGGTAAGAACAAGGTTTGTGGAGCTACTTGTGGTGTCACAGCATTCACAGAGTTATTGGAAGAGAATCACTATTTAGTAAGCACCACCTTTCTGGCTCTTTGGGCAGATAACAGATTATGACAAAAGTGGCCACTTTTATAGATGCCACAGAAGAGTTGAAATTATGCAAGAAGGAAAACATGACCCAGAAAAAGTGTCACCAGATACACTTGGAGAAGAAGGAAATGGTGTTCTCCAAAAAAAAAAAAAAAAAAATCAATCCATTCTCCATTACACTGAAACCATCCCTACATGAAGTAAATAAACTCTTCTTTGACATATTTAAATAATTTCAGTTGCTACATACCTTACTAATCAGCTTAGAATTACATATGAAATAATAAAAAAGCAGTTGACTTTGTTGATTAAATGAGTTATAAACAAATATAACGATGTTATTTGGTTCAGAATAATGAGTGCTTATCAGATCCTGAGGTGTGAGTATGTCATTCTGAAGGAAATAAATGGTACAATATATCATAAGCTTCAAGAATTTCAAGACAAAATTAGAGTGATCGAGTTGATAGGAGTGGCTTAATCAGAAACAAATTTAAGGTGCTAGATATTTATGTAGTTAAACATTCAATTTAAGTATCATAGAGTCATTTCAGAAATGCTCCCGACAAGAAGGCCATACCCACAAGGATACACCTTCAGGCTGGGTGTGGCCAGATTGACAGGTTTGGAGACCACCCCTAAGCTTTCACAGATCTTCAAGTGGACAGAAAATTACATGAAAATCACAGGGGCCTCCACATTCAGTGGGGGAAGGGGGAAATGGCATTGTCTTTTCATTCATTTTCCCACAAACTTAGTGATGCGCCTTCTTATATGGCCTCAGGAAAGATACCTCACATCATCATTAAAACTAGGAATGTTGCAGCTGGCATAGATTTAACTGACAGTAATGAATTAATTGAACTGGTTTCATCCATTTAAAGGGAACCCTGCTGGCATATTGGCTTATGGATTGGGCTGAGATCCTCACGGTCCTTTGTTCTAAGCAACCAGTGACTTTGCAGCAGAAAGGGGAGGCTTTCTTCTCCCATAAAGGGTTTCAGGCTTGGAAACCCACACAGAGGTAGTTCTACTATGTCCTCCAGGAGCCCTGTGTTGTGAAATGGACTCAAAGAGTGCGCCTGTGGCGGGAGTCAGTGTGGAGGGAGTCAGTGGGAGGTTGCTGATGAAGAGTCAGGCAGTTCTGTCCTACTCAACCCCTGCTTGCAAGTATGCTCTGGCAATCCGTTCCTAGCAAATTAGTCTAGACAAACTGGGGAGCATTTCAACTCTGTTACATGGAGTTCCTAGGGATGGTTTGATAGCCAAATACAGCAACCCTTTTTCCATCTATTGATATTTCCTTAAAACTATCACCGTAGATATTTTTGTTACAAAAGTTTGTGATGTAATGATGTAATACGTCTCATTTTCCTGTATATGTTTTATTGAACTAAACAAGGAAGTCTCCATCTTCTCCAGCCAAGGAGAAATCACTGTGAGAAAAATGCCTCACATGAAAGATTGCTTTCTGGATAGATTCGCATTTCACATGACAGCTACCTACTGATGACAAAAGGTGCTCATTGGAGAACAATTTGTTTCTCCCTTAGTGGCATACTGGATTAGTTCATCCTAAAATCATAGAAGTGATTTGCTTTCACTTTAGTAACTAGGACCTTCATTCTATACATATTCTAATGTTACCATTTTTGATCCCTTTTCCCAAAGCACTTGATTAACAGATGGTACATAATGCCTAACTTTACTGTCACACACTGTACCCCTTCTGAGGAGGTAAAGCAATCATCAGTTTAAAATTTCCTTTTTGAAATTTGAGTTTCTTTGTGTCTCCATATGGATGGGTCATCCCAGCAAAGGAGATGACAGCAGCTAAAATACCTGCTTATATAGCTGTAAAGATAAATCATTTTCTCTCATAGGACTCCAAAAACAAATTGCTCTGTGTTTGTTTAAGTTTATGTTTATGTTTATGTCAAAATCAAATGGACTATTCAAAAATAATGTGGTTTGGGCCAACAGGGTATATTTGTTGGCAATTAAGAATGAATCTAAAAGGAGTTGGAGCATATATCCTTCCATCTTATGTAACTTGGTGACACAATTTCTATAGAGTCTGCTTCTGTATTTGATTTTTTTAACCACTCTAATAATTACTAATAGAACAATCTTGAGAAAATGATATCATTATACTATTCCTCTACCTTCCCATTAAAAATGGGAGGGTTAAGCTAAATAATCACTGTAGATCTTTCCAATATTAAGCATTGATTTAAGTATAAACTTAACTATACCTTTATCATTCTTGTTACATGAATACCCACAGTGACCTTACCATTTTTCATGTGATGCACTGTCTGAAATTTTAATTATTTGTAACACTTAGTACTTCTAACCACTATAGTTATTAATCTATAAGAGCATGCCTTACAGTCCCAGTTAAAGACAACATTTTAAGAATAGGCTTAGTATACTTTTCTGTGCCTTTAATTATGGACATATCAATGATATTCACAATAGTAAAGCATTTCATTCCATAATAGGTTGTCTCCATTTCCAGGTCAGGGAAGAAAGGGTCCAACACTTATTTAATATCTATTAGCCTGGGTGATACTGATGGGTAAACATTTGACTGTGATCCACACAGTCTGTGCTTCAATTTCTCCAGTCTCTCTGTGAGAAAAATGTGAAGCTATCTGCTTCTATAAATATTTACAGCCTCATAAACCATATATAAGGTCACTATGAACTGGAAGCAACTTGTTGGCAGTGGGTAGGTTTATGTTCAATACACATGTAAAGTAAATTACAGGTTTCATTTATGTAGGATAAAAGATCTCAATGTAGTAACACATGATTGATCCAGAAATTACTCTTAGCAAATAATTGAACCTAGCAGTTTTGGGTTTCTACCAAATATATTACAGATTTGTTTAATAATTATTTTTAACCTTACACTTTTGGTACGATTGTTTTGTTCCATCAAATTAAATCCAATGTTAGTGGTAAATTTTCCTTTCTTCAACATATATTCACAAAAGCATGCACACAGGATACTTTTTTTTTTAATTGGGGGGGGGGGGGCGGGAAATCACTGCCCTCTGGTGGTCATGGCAGCTACTCAGCCTTGCTCCTGGAGAGCTCCTTCTGGATTTGAACCGCCAAGCCCATGGACTTCAGTCCAGCACTCAAACACTATGCTACCCGCCACCCCCCACAGGATACATTTAAATGTAAAAATCCACCTTACTGGAAAGTACAAAGGATAAAGAAGCTATGGAATGTGGCAGGAGAGGTTGCCTAGGACAGCAGGCAATGTTCTCCCACAGACCACAGCCTTCATACAATGATGAGTGTTTCTCTGAGTGTAGCTTACATCACATTTCATCTTTCAAGTGATAAAAGGAGAAAAACAAGAATAAAGAGAGATAGACCAGCTGCAGTCAAAAAAGAAGATGCTGTAGTAGAGTGGGTGCTTTCGATCCTCCGTCCCTGTATTGGAAAAATCCTCAATCCTGGGGGGAAAGTATGCCAAATCATAGGTAGACCAACCAAGAGCATTGATCCCTTAGAAATTGGTAGGACATAAGACCCTCCCACCAGATGGGACACAGAAAACTTTCTGAGGCAGAAACACTGAAATCTGACTTCTAGATTTTTTTTCTGACCTCTAGATTTTTTAACTGAACAAACAAGTAAATGTCTTCTAGTTTAAAAAACATCCACTTGTTGTATTTCTGTTGTTGCAGCAGAAGATAACTAAAGTTCCACCTGGATAAGATGTCTTCAGATTTTATCAAGAACAGCAAATTTGTAGTTGACATTTATACTGGAATTTAGTATTTTCTGGTATTGCTGATTTCTGACATATCAAATAATCAGCTAAACTTATTGACATGCAAATATAGCAATGGTCCTTATTATTATAACAGAAAGTAATTGCATTAGACAGGATTCTCTTGAGAAACAAAATCAGACATTTGTGATTAGATATATAGATAGATTAGATAGATGCTAGCTAGATACAGCATGACCGAAATATACCAGATAATTAGGCCACACAGCAGTACAGAGGGCTCAGTTCAACTCACTTCCCTGGAACAGGTAATATACTGGAAGTCCTTTAACTTTCAGAGGGCTCCTGGGTCCAAGGTGAGGGGAGCAGGCAACCAAGTCATTCCCAGCGCAAAGCAGGCAGTCCAACCACAGGCAGCAAACAGCAGGATGGGTCACCAATAGTCAACATCTCAGGAGCTTAGCAAAGCAGGCTGAGGTGGGATCTTGTACTCAAACCATCCAATATGATAGGATCTGACAGCCTCAAGCTCAAGTGATGTACACAACAGAAGGATGATGAAGCAGGTCTTGAAGGAATCTCAAACTCTAGTAACACGATTCACCTCATTGGTTGTCCCACAGGTAGTGTAACTTACAAGTTGAGTCAGAGAACTAGCTAAAGCAGCCACAGGCTGGTCTGATCAACAGAGATTCCTAAAGAGGGGGCGGTGCAGGACTTGCTGGACCATTTATCTCTTTGCTCTCCAACCAAACTGTGACTATTAATCCCACATGTTCTTGGTGGCCACGTTGGCCCTGTAAACCTACCTACCACAGTCATCCTGTCACTTCCTCAACGAAGTTGCCATAATTCAGTATTTGTAGGCTATATTAGGACGATAAAGGTATCTACTGAGAAACTGAAACAAAAATTGTTATTGATTACAGTTGACTTGTTCACTAATTCAAGAGAATAGAGGATACTTCAGAATTCTAGAACTCAGAAGCATAGAAAGATAATTCAGCTATTATTCAAAAGAAGAAAGCACTCACAACCAGACAGACCGTGAACCGTTGGCAATGAGGATGGAAGGGAGAAAAAAGGCGGGAGGCGGGGGCATTTGTCCACTTTGTCTCTGCTGGCTTGGTCCTTCCTCCAACTAAATCCCCTAGGTATTGACACTATCAACTATTTTACCAAGGTCCTCAAATTGTTCTCATGTTTTATTGATGTTCCTAATTTCTTTCCCACTTCCCCTAGCAACTATATCTGGCCAGGAATTTTCATGTCCCATTGTGACAGTAACATTTTGATTCAATTACTGAATTCCTTAGCTTGCAGTTTACTTAAAGCAATCACACAGTGATGTGGCATTTGTAATGCAATTGCTGCTTTGCAAATAACCACGGGGGCAGAAAGGAATAGTGTGGAGTTGAGATGCTTCCAAGGTTGGAAGAAAGTTTGTGCTTCATTCTTCATTCTAGTGAACTATAGCCCATCAACACTGCTGAAACTTTGCTTCAAACTTTATTCTGACCTCTCTATCTTCTTTTGATGATGATGAAATTTCTCCCGGAAACTGCATTGGTCTTAGAATCTAGATCTAGTCTCATTTCATGCACTAATAGGCCATGCAGTCCTGAGTAATTTATCTTTTGGGTCCCAGTTATTTTATTCATAGCACAAGTATATGGAAATTCAAGTTTCTTTTCATTTCACCTCTAAAATACTAAGACACATCATTCATTCATTCACTTTTGGCTAATACTATTTGCATAATTTGATGGGTTTTTGTTTTGTTTGTTTTTGCTTTAACATAGACTAGGTAATTTCCTTGGCTTTTTAGGACAGTTCTAAAAGACAAATATTTGCATTATTTGGAACTCATAGTTTAGGAATGGAGATAAGAGTGGAGAGGGAATGAAGGAAAAGAATAGTGTAGCATATAATTGGTGAAAAAAACATGCCAGTTTAAGAATTATATCACTCCCCCCTTTTTTAATTTCCAGATTTCTAGTCACATAGCTCAACTTTAAAGTCAGAGACACAAATATGCTCATTATACAAAATACCATATTTTCAGTTCCTTAACTTCACCTCCATTGAATGTTTCCTCTATGTAAGCTATTCACTCTCATACTATCTACTTTGCAATTGCCATTATCTCTGATTTATAATTTCAAGGATTTCACTCTCTAAAATCTCGGTAATGTACCTTGAGCAGTCACATTCAATCAGCTATATCTTGTTCTGTTCTTTGCCCAAACTATAACTTATTTATCTTCACCTTTAATATAACTAATAAACATCCACAGGGTCCTCATGAGTTGGAATCAACTCCATGGCAGGGGTCATGCTGTTTTATTTCACCTCAGTTATGTCTGGTGCTGAGAATGGCGCAGTTGGCAGTTCCAAACCACCAGGTATTCCTTGGGAAAAAAAGAATTCTTCCTACACTTGTAAAGGGCTACAACCTCAGAAATCCACAGTGGCAGTTCTGCCCTGTCCTAGAGGGTTAAAAAATGAGTCAAAGTTGACTCGAAGGCTGAGAACTCTATCCTATTGAGGTTATTGGTCCAAAAAAATAAAGCCACACACTGGCAAGCACCCTCTATACTACCAAACCCTGCCCAATGAACCCTTCTTGAAAAAATCCCATTCCTCATTAAAGCTAATAACTAGCTTATGCTACGTATAAACCTGAGAAACTGAAAATGGTTGGAGAAGATCACACACTTCTGTCAACCGAATTCACTTTAAATTTATCACCTTATCAACATAGTCTAACGATATTATTCTAGTCAATTTCTTCCCCCCTGTAGAAAGCTACTCTTTTGCACATTCTCCATTTTCCTCAACTCTCCAAAGCCCATTCTTCAGTCTGTCAGTCACAGCTGATGACTTTATCTCATTTTCCATTAGAAAAACAGACAAAGAGAAAAATAACCTCATCTATCCATCAAGTGCTCTATCACCTTACATATATCTCCGCCCAGATTACTTTACTTTTCCTTTCATTATAATAAAACCAAAGTGCCTGCCTCTGTCTGGAGCCGACTCCTCCAGTTGGGCTACTGATCCTCCTCCCCTTTAGTCCATGCTAAGCAATGACAGTGTTTTTTTCTCTTCCCTCATCTTTTTCACACCAGCAGTTCCTCCATTAATACAAGACATTTTCTTTAACTATAAAATATCTCTTAGAATCATGCCATATAGAATCCTTCTATGATCTCATTCTCTGTCCTGTCTTACTGCATTGCTTGGTTTTACTTGAAAGTGAAACTAATAACATGCTTTCTCCCTACTAAGAGTCTTATTTTTTTTCTCATCTCTAATCATCTTCTCAAATCCCTGTTTCTAGCTTTCTGGCTTTTCCACTTTATGGATAGTCCTTAGCAAGGTCACAAATGATCTGGTTGTGCAAGATTAGCATAGTGATCTCCTGTCCTCATCAAAGTGACCATATGGCAATAATTAACACAATAGGCCATGCCTACCTTCGCGAAATGCAACCTCCCCTAGCTTCTTCAGTCACTCAAGATCTTTTTTCCAGGGGTTCAGGGAAGATTCAAAAACTTGATGGAAAACGTTCATTATCGTTTCATTTCATTTTCCTATGAGATTTTTAAAGCCCTCTGAATTTTTTCTCTTCTAAAAGAAGCTATTCTTTCGGCATCTCTTTTTCTGGCTTCTTCTATGCTCAACATCCCCACTTTTAGGCACAGGTGAAGTCCTCTAACCTCATACATTTAAGTAATTTCTAATCATAAATTCCCCCAACCCAATTATATTTCCAGCTGAGTATTTTCTTTGGGTTTTAGACTAAATTGTCCAATGCATACACAGCATCTTTTTTTTTTTTTTGGATACACCTGGGGTTCTCAAAACCAATATGCCTAATTTAGAACTTGAATTTTACTCTCAAATTACTTTCATTTTTCTGTCACTCTTCAGCACTCAGTGTGGTTGTTGGGCATACTGTTGATTTCTCTTTGTTCCACAATATTTCTATCCACCAGTAAATCTTACCAACTCTAATTACAAGATGTATCCCAAGTTGGATTACTTTTAATTTACTATTTACATTACTATAACTTCACTTCAAACTACCATCAACTGCCATCAAGGTTAATATGATTGCTTCACCCGGATCCCTCTTACTTTTCTCCATAAGTCATTCTCCACTAGTTTATTTCTCAAATAACTGTTTTATTAGCACATAATGTACATGTTATAAATCAGTAATTCAATCACTCAATTATATCAAGGAGAATTATACAATGATTACCATATCAATATCAATTATAGAACATCTCCCCCCATGACTAAATCATCTTTTTAAAAATATTTTTCTTGGAGGGGCGGGGAATCACTGCCATCTGGTGGGAGTAGGAGGCCCAGCCTTGCTCCTGGAGAGTTACTGCCAGATTTGAACTGCCAAGCTAGTGGGCCGCAGTCCTGCACTCAACCACTATGCCACCATAGGGGCTCATACAACTCTTATGACAATCAATACCTACAACTATTCTATACAAAGCACATTTGTACAGTTGTTGCCATCATCATTCTTGAAATCTTTTCTTTCTACTTAAACCCTTGGTATTAGCTCCTCATATTTACTCTCGCTCCATGATACCTCATCCCTCCTTCCTCATGAGACCTTGATAATTTATAAATTATTACTTTGCCATATACTAACTGATATCTCCCTTCATCTGCATCCCTGTTGTCCGTCCCCCAGGGAGGAGGGCAAATGTAGATCCTTGTAATCGGTTCCCTCCACCCTTCCGGTGTCACTACTCTCACCACTGGTCATGACATTAACATCTGTCCTGGATTCCCCATGTTTCCGGTTCCTCTCTGTACCATTCTATATCCCCTGGTCTGGCCAATTCGTAAGGTAGAATTGGGATCGTAGTAGTGGGGAGGAGGAAGCATTTAAGAACTGGAGGAAAGTTGTATATTTCATTGTTGCTACACTGTAGCTTGACTGACTCCTCTTCTCCCCAAGATCCTTCTGTAAGGAGATCTCTCCGCTAGTTTTAAGCAATACTTAGAATGATATTTTTGAAAGAATGCAATTGATTATATTGTCATGAACACAACACCAGCCTAATGCATGCTTTAGACCCTACTGAGGCTCATTTGAGGACATCCTGATGAGGACAATGAGTTGTGTTAGGCTGCTAGGTCAGTAGTTCAAAACCCACCAGCAACTCCAGGGAAGAAAGATCAGGCTTTCTGTGCGTATAAAGGTCTGCATGCAGTCTCAGAAAAGAGCAGAGGCAGTTCTACCATTCCTATTGGGTCACTGTGAGTCAGAATTGACTCAGTGGGTTTAACTTTGGCTTATAGCTTAATAGGAGGACGTCTTCTGGCATGATAGTTAAAGCACTTGGCTACTAACCAAAACGTCCAGAGGCCAAATCACCTGAACATTCAGGTGATGTGGCAATCTGATCTCACAACAGCCTAGAAACCCTATAGAAGTTAGAATTTACTCTATTGCATGCACTCAACAATTTGTTGAGTATTACAGTTAGAATGAATTAAATTTTTTTCATGAATTTTTTGAAATCCCCTTATAAACAAACGTCTATGTGATCTAGAAAACAACCTCTTCTCTTCCATTTTGTCCATACAACATAAATTTTAGAATACTATCATTTTCTGGAAAATGTTCTTTCAGTGGCTGTTTGCAGATCTGCCTTATTTCCTTAAATCTGATTTTCATTCCAAGGCTTTTTCTGACCAGCCAATCGAAGGTAACCAATCAAATTCTTATAGCCCCAGTACTCCCCTTTATTATTATAACTGTTTAAATGTATCTCCTACACTCTTATGTGAATTCAATGTTTCTTCTTTCACTTAAATGTAAGTCATTTGAGTAAAAATAATTTATTTTGTATATTTCTTTAACTCTAGACTAAAGACAGAGTTGACTGCGTATTGACTGGATGAATGAATATTCAGCCTGCAATGAAAAAGAATAACACTATAAATCTTCAAACAAAAGGTAACATTCTGATAAATTTATGTGGAAAGAATAAATATGCTAAAATATTAACATCTGAAAAATTATCCTGACACAGAAGCATGGAAGTTCATCATTCCTTGTGGAATTACAATTTGGTCAGTAGGCACTGATCAGGGAGTACAAAAGCTAGACTAGAATCCTCTCACTTGGAAAACAGGAAACTAACCACATTCATCAGGTATCCTAGTAAGAGGCTTTGAGAAACGACCAAGGATTTTTCTTTAACTTGGAACATGACTCAATGTGAGCCTAACAAAAATACTAGGGAAATAGTTATTAGAAAAGCTGGAGTTTGAAGATACTAGGAATCAATTAAAACCTTTGACAGTGATCTAGCAGGACATGCATAAGGCTCAAGGCCTACCTTGGAAGAAAAAGGACCAAGATAAGCAGAGTCGAAGGTGGCAGGTGATTGTCCTCTACCTCTCGTGCTAGGCAGGTCTCATGGAACTCTCAAACATTCTCATGCATGTTTATTTTATTATTCTTAGATAATACTAACTATTATATTCTGATTCCAAGTACAGCAGTGACTAAGTGGTCAAAATTTTGAAGAAAGCTACAAAACTCAAGCGAAAAGCCATAAACTTGAATAAAGTGGCTGTGAATTTGAATACCTTTATTGTAAAATGTTTCAAAATCAATAAAAACGATTCAGCCCTGTATCTAATTTAATGAGTGCACAAACAAATATCTGTGTAATGAGTTGTACACATTAATTTGAACTGTGTAAATATGCATGAGCAAATAATACTAAAGGCACATAACATGCATATGTAAATCTCTAGACATACATATGCAGAATATTTATACATACATGCAGGCATTGGTCGATCTGTATTGTGCATGAAGTATTGATGCTGGGGCTCAAAAGAAAGTTCTTAAAGAAAATATTCCCTTCAAATTCTTTAATGAGAATTTTGGATCCCATGAGAATTTCCCTCTTTTTCAAATAAATAGAGAAACAAGAAGGGACACATTAAATCGGAAGTGAGTCCATCTGACAGGGCAGCGCCTGTAGGAACACGGAAGGGAGTAAGGCACAGAAGGGGTCTGAAGTCTGCCGCTGTTCCACACTGACAAACACGAAATTGTGCTTCAGATGATGTGAACTATGAAGTTTACAGCTAAACTTACGAGTCAAGAGGCAAGAAAAACCCCACACTTTCAACTTTGTCCGTGTTTAATTGCATTTATAATATGAATACAACCGTGTTTATTTGCTCTCACTAGTATCCCCTGCGGAGTTGAAACATATGGTTCAGAGACTGTCAGCAGGAAGCCCAGGAGTAACCAATGAGAAAGCCGGACAACAGTGGAGCGACAATTGCACAGCTATCATAGCATGGCTTCAAAGTATAAAATGAATTAAAAATGGTGATGAATGCACATGATGAAATTAAGATCATGTTGCAGCAGCTAAAAAGGAGGAGAAAGACAGACCTGAGGAATGAGGACAGCAAAGAACCCGTGCCGTACACATTTAGACGATTCTTTCTGGACGTTTAAAAGTGCTGCCCGATCCCGGAGTTGAAATAAACAACTTCAGAGCTTCTGATGTAAGGAAACAGGAAGCGTCTGCTTTCCTACACTTAGCAAATAATTATTCCCCCCTCAGAAACGCCTTCAGCAAAAGAGCAACTTAGCATATAGACAGTCTTCCAGTGACCTCCCTCCTTGCCAAGAATAGGTTTCATGCCAATGAAACCTGCCTCAGATCTAAAACTTCCACTCTATTAATTCCTTTCTTTGTCATACTCCGAAATGAAAAGCGAATGGAGGAAAAGCCCAGAAGACAGTACGGCATGAGAAACAAAGAGCCGGGTCTCTCTCTATCCAGGGCTTTGCACAGCCTCCCTCATTTCCTGAGTATTGTGATTCAAGGAGCCAGGTAGAGTGGTGTGCAGGCAAACACAAGATTATCTCCGACAATGCATAGGGGTGCCCTGGAGTTAATCTATGTGCAACGGATCAATCGCGTGATCCTTAAGATAGAGAAGTGGTCAAATCAAATGGGCTTTCTGTTCGCTTTGTTATTTAGGCTTTGAAGCTCTATTTTTAAAATTTCACTTGTCTTGCTTCTTGAAGGTGATCCTGCAAGTAAAAGACCCCACATTCGAGTCTCTGCTAAATACCCCTGGGCCTAATAAAGGCGAGCCGGTGCTAATTTGTAGCCTGGCTCTTTTAGACACAAAGGCACAGTTTGAGAGAGACCGAGTGTACAGTACTGTTAAGCATTAAATAGGAACTGATTTTTCTGCACATTGGAGATGTGTTTGGACTTTGAAGATATTTCTGTTTAAACTTCCAGACTAATCCACTTCTCTTTGGAGTAATATATACATATATTATATCTAAAATATATAATATATATATTTCATTTAGCCTCCCGCCTACTGACCAACTAAAATAAAACAAAATCATCTGTTGTCAGGTGCCCTTTCCTTGATTGTGATCCATAGCAACTCTCCATGCTACAGAGTTCTCTGCCCAGAATAGTCATGGAAACAAATCACCATGACTTTTCCTCCATGGCACTACTAGTTCAATTTTCATTTCCAATATTTAGGTTGAGCATGAACCCTCTCTTGTAGGCACCTTAAATATCATGTGGACTACATATTTCTTCAGAAACCTTGATGGCCCAGTGTGTTCAGTGTTGAACTGGTCATCATAGGATCAGTAGTTCAAAGTTACTCTACTCCAGAGAGAAAGCCGAGGCTGTTTGCTGCTGGCAAGATCTATATGCTCCAAACCTTCAGGGAGTTTCTATAGTCTAGTCTGTCCTAGATACTTTCTGAGTCTGAAACCACTCAATGGCAGAGACTTAAATTTACACATCATTCCATAGAATTCTCACAATGCACAACCAAAGAAAATTGATGAGAAATTGGCCTGAAGGACATATTTGACCTCAGACTGCAGAAAGGAGGAGAACCTAACTGCACATCAGTCCCAGGAGGCCTATTACCATTCCACAGAGCTCAGGCATTTTGCACCACCCCCCATGCCTGCCCGCCCCCGCCTTCTCACCCACCCCCTGCCCATCCCACCTGATTCCGAAAGCCAACCATCCTACCTAGCATGCACTCAACTTCTTTTCTGGGCTGGCTTACCTATTCTAACGGCTACATGGAAGGTCCAATATGATCATGGGGATTATTAGGGAAATGAGCAAGTCAGGCTGAGGAAACATGGAGGATAGAGTCTGTATACCCCTTCTCCACCATGCTGGGAGATATCCTGTTAGTGACTGGGTCATTGACCTCTACCTACAAAAGCCCCTCTCCTCTGTTGGGCCTCATCGCTTCTCTCTTGTTCTCTGGCATGAAAGATGCTGCACTACTTCAGACAGAATCTGACCCCGTGGCACCTAACAACAGCAGCAACTACAACAAGAGTCATCTAGCTTGTCTCTGTGCAAAGCTTATTATGTTTGATAATGTAGCTATGCCATGTACCCATAAATTTATCCCCATAGTTTTAAATGATATTTATAGTTCTAGATTTTAGGCTTAGATCTGTGATCCAGTCTGGCTTAGTTTTCGTGTGTAGTGTGTGGTATATATCATGCTTCCCTTCTCTGTAAATGGGTGCACAGTTTTGTTATCACTATTTGTTAAAAAAAAGTGATTATGACTTCCCATTTAAAGAATTTCAGACCTTCATCAACAGCTTTCCATATGCTGATGGATTTACTTTTGAATTCTCTGTTTTGTTCCATTAGTTTTGGTTTGATTGCCATATGGAATCAGTGATTAGTCTTCCCATCTTTTTCAAGAATAAGAATGAGCTACAGATGATGATTGCATTATATCTAAAGATCGGTTTTGGTAGTTTTGTCATGTTCATGTTAATTCTTTCTATCCATGTTTATGGTGTAGGCTTCCATTTTCCCTGAAGAGGTTTTTGAGTGTCATTTTGTGGGAGCAGCTTATGAATAGATTTGAACCGCCTTCTTCTTAGTTAAAAGATTTTAATGATTGGGACAATATGATACTATTCTATTAACTATGTTTTTTTTTACCTTCACTTCAGAGAATAGTTTTCAGCGTTTATGGTGAAAATATGTGTCTTAGATAGCACCTTCCAAAAAACAGTTTAAAAGGACAACAAATGAATATGTTGGCTTCAGTAGTCACCAATGATTCCTTGATGTAGTCCCAAAGTCAATGATCTTCAAAACCACTGGAGGGGGTGAAACATGCCTTGCTGGATCCCTCTCCCATAGGCCCTGCTGCACTAGAATCGACACTCAAGAATGGATTCTGATCACAGCTGCCTATGCTAAACTAATGCCATTTAGAATGCTCAGCTTTGAGAATGGCCTCAAAAATACAAACTCATTACCAAAGAGCCAATAGTAAATGAAGGTGACCACATAGGCTAGCTAGAACTGTCCCGGAGTGAGTTCAAGGCTAGAGATCTTTATGAAGGCAGACTAGCACATCTTTTTCCCTTTGGAGCTGTTGGTTTAAACCACTGGCTTTACAGTTAACGTCAGAAAGCTTTAACAGTGGTATGAGCAGGACTCTCTCTGTATGGATTGGCTGGAAAAACAAAAAAAAGCTCAGAATTATATTGAGAATATTCTGCTGTTATTTTTAATAAGGGTAAATTGGCTACTAAAAGACAGTATTATAAGTGGGCATACAGCCAATAGGGAAATGCAGCAAATCAGGCAAACTAGAGAATAGCATGGTATATGTTGTCTCTAACCCGGAGCTCTCTGCTGTTGTTCGGTGGCCTTGAGTTGGTTCAGCATCATAGCAACCCTAGGTGAAATCCTCATCTTATGTGTAGTTTAGGGACTCGTCATTATGACTAATTTATGTGTATGGGAAAAGATGAGACCGACTATGCCTGGAGTGGCCATGTTGTACATAAAAGGAGGCAAAAGAAAACCCCACTAGACATAAATACTTGCTTCTGAGATAAGAGAACAGACACAAACGGTCTTCCCTAGGTCTCACCTCACCCCAGCCCTACAATTCTGCTGAAGCCCATTGTTGCAGCCACTTTATCAGTGCATCTTGGTGATTATCTCCCTCTTTGTCATGGACCCTCGGTTTTACCAAACATTATGCCCCTCAGAAATGGGTCTCTCGTGACAGCATATCCTAAATATGGGAGGCCAAGACCCTCTGTCCTCAGCTCTAAGAAGCATCCTGCCTGTCTTTCCTCCAAGGCAGATTTCTGGTGCTGCTCTTGTTGTTGTTCCTTTGACAATTCACGGAGCTTTCAATGTTTTCTGCTAACACCATCATCTAAATGAATCAATTCTTCCATAGTCTTCCTTATTCAGTATCCAACTTTCATATGTACATGAGACCATTGAAAATAATCACAGCCCTCTGGTGGTGGACTTTCAAGTCCTCCATAGGATACAGTAGAACTTCCCTTTATGAGTTTCAGAGACTATCACTCTTTGCAGCATTATAAAGTCTCATCTTTCTCCTATGCAGTAGCTGGTGGCTTTGAACTGATGAGTAAGAGGGTAGCAACCCAATGCTTAGTCCACCGCACTCCAGGACTCCTTGAGTAAACCAAAGTCACTGTCATGGGTAAATTCTGATGTGCAGCAACCCATTGTGGGTTTCTGAGACCAGCCCAACCTGTAACCACTTTGCTGCCAGTGTTCCCAGAGCTCCACTGAATACATACATATATGCATGCATGCATACATACATGCACCTACCTGTCATCAAGTCAATTCAGACTCACAGTGACCCTCTGTGGGTCTCTGAGACTGTAACTGTTTATGGAAGTTGAAAGGCCAGTCTTCCTCCCACAGGACTGCTGGTGGTTTCAAACTGCTGACCATACGAATCACAGCCCAGTGAGTAACCATTACACCAGCAGGTTCCTAGCAAGAGTCCATTTAATGAGTGTCAATCAAAATAATAACAATGGCATGTCACCCAAAACTGATAGAAAAACAAGAAAAAATCTTGGCAAGAATATGAAGGGACTGAAACCCCTACTCACTGCAGATGAGATGGCAAAGCGGCAGAGATACTGTGCAAAAGAGTATGGCACTTCCTTAAAAATGTGGGGCAAACAAACTAATCCAGCAATCCCACCATGGAGTATTCCAATCAGTGATACTGCCCCCTGGAGGCAGTGTAGTGACCCAGGGTGGTTACAAAAGCAGATACCCTCATGCTACCCTGGGTTAGAGGTTAGAGTACACATTTTTACATTGCAGGAGTTCTGAGGTTTTGCTTGCTTGCTTTATTCTGAAGTGGGGAGGTAGACAAACTATATTTAAGAACTTATGGCCCAGTGCAAGGGATGGAAATATCCAACCAGGGCAGGTCCTCAAAATTACTTGACTTGGCCTTACCAAAGCAACTGAAAGTAGGCCTAGAAACTCAATCAATCTGGGAGCTTTCTATGGTAGCAGCATGAATTTATAGTAAGTAGATAAAATAATAATGCATATGGAAGGATAGACAAGAGATGTTCATGAAAGCATAGACAGAAGCCACGATGGACACAAATGTATGACATTGGTTGTCCTCAGTCCATCTATCTGTATTGTGGTAACTCAGGGGACAGTCAGTGCCAGGCAAGTGCACAGGGTACATGATGTAGAAGTGTGCACACATAGTGGATAGTCTATGATGACCCCATGTTGAGGGGCAAGAGGCAGTGTGATGATTCCTTGAGACTTTGATGACTTGCCTCCAATGGCTGACGACAGTGGGCTTCTTTATCCACAGCTCTGCCTACACAAATAGCAACTGTTATCAAACCTTTATTCACAGGATTCAAACACTATAGGAGAAAATGATTGTGTGGTTGGTCACACACACATTGCATAGTTTTTCAAACTTAACAGCATGACATCCTACAAATGACAACTACAAGTAAAATACTTTTGATGTGGCATGTGAACCTTTCCAAGAAAAGTGGACACATGGTTCTTTAGTTTGTTGAAGTCAAAGGCAAACCCATATGATTATTTTGTGGTGGGTGATGTGTTAGCAGTCATGAAGCAAAGCCCTTCTGGAGCAACATTATAACATAAAAGAGGCTGAGCTCCTTTCTTGGGGAGGTCAGATGCATCAATGCTCTTCAGTGGCATTTGGAATTACAAGTCATTTTTTCTAGGGTTCATGACAGAGAAAATGTTATTCAAACTATGTAGTTGTGCAGTTTGGGAGCTAATGGAGGCCCTGAGATCTCACGTAGAGGGAGAGTTTATAAAAGATGGACCTGGTGGCTCCCATGGGGGTGTTAGCACCAGACAATGTCACATTGTTTTAGACGGGTAGCCTACCTCAGACAACCCTCTCAGAGAGGACTATTGACTTTGCAGAAGCTATTGAGAAGTCACTATAGGATTCTGTAGGAGACTTCCATTCCTCCGCCATAGCGCCCCCCTCTCCCCTGCCCTGGCTTGAGAAGAGACATCAGGCATAACAAGTACTACCCACCTGCCTGTTTTTTGTTTGTGGGGCATCTGTAGAACTTGACACATAAAAGGAACTTTTATGTCATTGCAGGCCAAGCATGGCACTACAAGTGGTGACCATGTGCTTGAAAGAAACTAAAACCTACACATTTCTACAGACCTTCTCATTTGCAGACTACAGAAAGGGGAAGAGAGGAAGCTGAGGAAGGACAGACTTGTAGAGGAATTACAATATACCTTGCTGATGGAATTTATAATGAAGAATTTCCAAAACAGAAGATCATTTGGGATACACACATTAGGAGGGGGGAGGGGCAAAAACATAATCAGACTAGGGCATTTGGTGATTAAGAAATCACCAGTGATCTTTATGATACTAGCATCAATGAATGATGGGGGCAAAAGCCAGACCTCAAAGTGCAATGAAGCATATAACAGGATGTGAGAGAACCATTAATCATTCTACGTGCCTTTGCAGGTATGAGATCATGAGTACACACACACACACACACACACACATAGGAGTTAGGAGTTAAGAAGATTCAGAATTACACTTAACTATCAGGACAACTGTCGATTTGCCATAAATCTTTAGAAGCTGAGTTTGGGGTTCTTAAGTTTGAAATAGTATGCTCTTCTCTACTTTTTGTCACCCGTACCTTATGGTTTTATATACTCAATTCTGAACTGCCCCACAGTGATGAACACAGTGTTTGCTTTTGACTGACACAAGATGGTGAGTGCTTTGAAAGTCATTATCTTAAATACAAAAAGATTTTGAATAATCCTTCAAAATGTCAAGGCACACATCACATCAGCAATTGTTATATATTTCCTGTAGGGAAAGAAGTTAATTTAAGGCACGTGTGATATTTAATGCCACTGAGGACAGTTGTGAAAAAAATATAACACCCCAATGCACCTATCAAGTCATGCTGTTCTTTCTGAGGTCAAAATGAGTCCAGGGAAAATTATGTTGCCCTGAGGTTCATTTTTGATAGCCCAACTCCCAGCTTTGCTTATCTCCCTCTCTACCCTGAGTGCCCCTCTCTCTTTTTTCCGCCCTTAGGTGGTCATGTGCTTCCACCTAGCTCATAAGTAATTCCAGCAAATTTTTAGCTGATAATGGTTTAAGGCATTAGTTCATAAAGGGTATTTGCATTTCAAAAAGGAACTTAGGAAAACTAAACCCTTTGAGAACCAATGTGGAGTGTAAAAAAAAAAAAGAAACAAAATTCAGGCCTTGATGAGATTGATGGGGAAGAGATTTAGGAATGGTCAGGACTTTCTCAAAAACCAGCAGTCAATTTTGACTCATAGTGATCTGATTAACCAGGACTTTTATGCTTTATACTGGGCCACGTCTTTCTAGGCTGTCTGTTACAGACTGAAAACCACTTAGGGAACAATATTTCATTCTCACCTGACCTTGAAAACAATTGAGGCCACCTTCCAATAACTAATTCCAAGCAGCTCAGCTGAGTTTACATAAAAAGTAATTTCCATTTCTGGAGAAGTCTATAAAAATATTAATTTTTTTCTAATGAAAGAAAGATTCATAACATCTCTTAATAATGAAAAGGTTTAGACTTATTGCAATACACAAGGCAGTAGAAGATACTCAGTGGAGTTAGTATCTTGTTTTATCTTCAAGGAGCTTCTATATATATCAATATCAAGAGAATTAATTTCCTTCATGAATTTCCAACTTTCTAAGTAAGGTCCAGTCGTTTGTTTACAAGGTGAAGCAGCATTAACAGAAAGTTTTATGTCTCTAATAAGGATAAAAAACAAATCAGTGGTTCTCTCATGTCTTTATAAAATAGAATAATAATAATAATACATTTAAAATTTAATTTAGAAATATTATGGTATACTGGAATATGTTTGAAACAGTTGTTGTTTTGCTGTTGTTGTCAGTTACCATTCAGTAGATTCTGATGAACATTCCTCCGATGTGTAGAGTGGAGTTGTGTTTTGTAGGGTTCGCAAGGATTGATAGTTCATGAACAGATATCAGGCCTGTCTCCTGAAGTGCCTCTGTGTGGGTTCACACTGTAAACCTTTTGACTCACAGTCTATCTCCTACATATTACACCACTCCCACAGCATTGTTTGAACAGATTGTGGCCAGGTAGCTGCTGTCGTGATCAAACCGATTGCTGGTTCCAAACCATAGTAACCTTTACTGATTAAAAACAAGCTCACCTCTGTTAAATCAATGCGGACTGATAGCAACCGCACCAGCCAGGGCAGGGCTACCTCCGTGACTTTCTGAGGCTGTGACTCTTCACAGGAACAGGAGGCTTGCTCGTCCTCCCAAGAGGAGCTGCCGGCTTCCACCTGCAGTCCAACGCCACAGCGCCTTCAGCGGGACGGGATGGGCCCATTCCTGACCCATCTCCCCAACGATGGCTATGTGTGAGTCCGATGTGGCAGTCACTGCAGCTCCTGGAGGATAGTCCTTTTCTTCGGTTGACTTTCTAGTTATGAACACAAATTCTTTCTGCTGAGAGTGCTCCCATCTGATAACAAGTCCAACTAAGTTAAAAAAAAAAGTCTCATAACTGACTTTCCTCCTGTATGAGTCCATGCAATTGTCTGGGCTCTGAGTACTGCATTTCTCAAATTCAGGAGTAGGATTAAATGTTTTATTTTTAATGGTGCTTGTCTTTCTGGATTCTGGTACTTCTCTAAGCATGCATCATTCTAACGACTCTAAAACTGCATTAAATCAGTTAGATGATAGATAGATAATAATTTTCTCATCATTCTGATTTGGTTTTGCTTTTAGATGCCACACAGGCTGTTCTGAATCACAGCGAACTATGTGCAATAGAACAACACAAGGCATTGACCTGTGCCATCTTCACAATGGTTCCTTTGCTCCCATCAATTGTCGCCACTGCTCTGGGAAATCCAAGTCAGTGAAAGTGGGCCTGTGAGATGCCCCCCATGAGATGCAGCTTCAGCTGGACTGATGAAGACCACCTGATTTCCTGGGTGGGAGGGGGAGGGAGCAGTGGAGGTTGTGTTCCATCCTCTTAATGACACTAGCTAAATGGGAAAATGTTCTCAACATAAGTACAAAGATAAATGGTAAATTTGGGTGTGTGTGGGGGGGGTGAGGAATACCATCTTAGAGGCAGTTAGGTCCATTTGAGTGAATTCTGACTGATAGAGAAGATTTGTGACAGAGTCGTCTCCTTGACTGAAATTTTCATGGCAGCAGGTCACCTGGACTGGCTCCTATGCACAGTAGTTGGGTTTTGGCAGTCAAGCTTTGGATTAACAACTGAGCACTTAGCCATATGGAACCAGAACTCCTTCATTCTAAAATAACAGCTATGCATCCCATTAGCTGAAATAATTCAAGAGCTGAAGGATCTATGCCATGTGATCACTGTATGCACATTTATTTATTTTTTCAATTTAGTGCTTAAAACTACGGGTTCATTGCAGTGGAGTGTAGGTGCTCATACACAGCCTTCTTCTTTTCAAAGTGTAAGTCTTTGCATTCCCAGTGCTACCTTGGCAAGTCACTGTTCCCAAGAACAGCTTTTTCTCTTTTCCTATTTAAAGACACTTCCCCTGAAATCAGCACTTCAGGATCTTCACTGTCATCGGATTATGGTTGTGTGGTCTTCACAGAATTGTGGCAGTTCAGGGGGAACAAATGCAGACACAGGCCCTCTCACAGTGATGCAAGAAAATGGAACTACCAGATGTTGTGCATTGGGCTCCTAACAGCAGAGTCAGCTGTTCAAACCTACCCAGCATTCTACTAGAAAAAGGATGAGCTTTTCTGCTCCCTTTAAGATGGGGAGCTTTGAAAACCCTGGAGGGGGTGTTATGAGTCAGAAGTCATTGCAAAGCCACGGGTTTGGGGTTTATAATTACACTGCTTACTTTATCTTCTCTGTTAATCCTTTATAGTAGTAAGGACAATGCTTTGCATAATAGCTAGTAGGTGAATTAATAATTGAATCTAACTTGATTGATAGGTGTTATTTAATTGATTGGCCTAAAATAGAGAAAATAGCAGCATAGCTGAGAGAGGGAGGAAGGGAGCTTTGATGGGGAGGAGCAAAGCTGAGATAAATCGGAATTTTCAGCAGAACTCTTGGCTTCTCCACAGAAAGTAGCCCACAGGGACACCATATTCTCCTCTTGCTGTACCCACTGCCGCTTCGGAGAGACATCGAATAACTCAAACTTGGTGCAGATATGACTGCTCCCTCCTTGCAATCATTTGGTGCCTTTACAATTTTACAAACTCAATCAACTCTTCAGCTTTTCTCTTAAAATCCTTTCCTTTTTCCATTAGTCTGCTCATAATCATTGCTTTCCCGGCATGCCCATTTTGTCAGGTTATTATGCATTCCTCAGCATTGTGAAAAATGAAAAGTGGAAAAATCACATATTTTTCAGCTGACTTAACACTGCGTAAAGTGCTGAAATTATTAATTGAACATCTTGATTATAAATTAGGTGGAAATAATGTTGAAGAAGCAGCCCCTAGTCATATAGGATTATTATTAGGGCTACACACGGAATGATTTAAATTTCATCCTGGTTGTAGAACATATACTTAAGACTGGTGAGTATGAGCTCATAGATTGTGGCTGACTATCAACTAAATCAAGCAAGCAATTGCCTCCACAAATTTGAGGTTTGCGTCCTACAACCATGTGACAGTTGCAACTTTGCCCCTCTAACCGCTTGAAAGCTATCAAAAGTCAAGCTAGGAAATGTCTCCCTTCTGGAAACATTTTATAGAAAATCACATTTTTTAAACCTCAATAAAACTCTCTGCACTAATTCCAGAGAGGTACTATTCCAAAATGAAACAGTAAATGCTTACCTTTACAGAGTCTCGTGATAAATGGGTTCATCTTGGACAAATTAAAACACCATCTACATTTTGGAAAGTGTTGAACTTGCCAAGAGTAATAACCCAACCTTAACCTCAGAGTAAAATTTATCAGCATATCAACATTTAATGTTTAATTATAGGTTACTTTTATTAATTCTTGACCAGAAAAGAGTTCTCTCTAGCAGTATCTGGTATGTGTCACTTTCAGTGGGTTTAGTTGAGAAGGTGACACATCTCAGAATGCCAAAAGCTTCCTGTGAAAATGTGTAAAGCTTACTTATATAACATGTCAGTGTGGGTGGGTAGATTGTCAAAGGATGCGCTGTCGCAGTGAGTTTTAAAGACCTTTATGGCTAATGGAGTCTTTGTTGTTAATTGCCATACAATATTCTTTAACCAATCGCGATCTTCAGTCTTACTAAGTCACTGTCTTGCCCTGCCCTTGGACCTCTTCATGACCACTGGAATGGTTCAATCCCTTGTAGTATCTAGTATGTGGTATGTTGATCCACCTGCTTGAAAGTTTTCCTTTCACTGGCAGTGTGTCATGTAATCAAGCAAACCCAAAATATGCAGATTCTTTGTTGACATTGGTTATATCTACATTCACTTAACTTTAAGTAAGAGACATCGCCATCCACACTGTGGATGAACCCCACCCATTAGCTGAATGAACTCAAAAACAAATGTGAGCAAAATAAATTTTGCCTCAAGACACCAGAAAAAACTCAGCCAAGAATTTCCAGAAGCAGGCCATTCTACAAATTTCAAACTTTCAAATTCTCACAGTTCCAAGAGTTAATTCCTTGAACTGAACACTATGTGTGTGTGTGTGTGTGTGTGTGTGTGTATCTCCTATGTTATTGTTTCCTGAGGAATCTTAACTGATACAGATTCCAACTTTATTCAGCTAGTAGCCCTGATGTTATCTTGTCTGTGTTAGCTGATAGAGGTGGGAGGGGGTTGGAAGAGTGCAAAACAGAGAAAGAGTATGCAAAGAGGATCACACCTGAGGTGTTCTGGGAGTCAGAAAGTAGTGTGAAGTGTCATCTGCTTACATTCCCTGGAAAAGAAGCAACACCCAGCTATCTCTAACTGCTGGCAAATCTGGGAAATATCAAAATAGAGAACATATTTTGATGAATGGATATTGAACCCCATGATTATTATTTAAAATGAATAACTAGTGTTGTGTTTCAACAGCACGTGGATCACATAATATCTATACTTTGAATATATTACCTATATTTTATATTGTTTTTCTTATTTAAATTTTCCTTGTGATACTGAGAGTGGGGCTCACATTTGAAAGTAGGAAATCAAAGGAAAAGACCATCTAAGATACAAGACTAAAATAAACTTGAAAAATAAAGGAAGAAGGTAGAAAGAGGGGAAAATAAGAGACATGCAGTTTGGGAATAGTGGCCACACATCTCTGAATTCTACGTCTATTCTTTTCCCCTGCTCTTCTCTTTTTTTTGAATCGCTCCCTTGGTGAGCTGCTACAATGGAGAGCAGTCGCATGTTCCTTCCTCAAGTATGTTGAAACAACAGCACAAGTGCTGGATAGACTGCACCTTCTGGTAAGTGAAGGGACACAAAGAGAGAAGGCTGTAGAGGTAAGGCTACAACGAGTGTATAGTTTGACTTTTACTATTCATACAATGAAGAATTAATATAAAGTTTTATATATACTTATGCATCCCCCATCATACTATACATGGATTCAACCTGCATCTCCTCCTCCACCGCCGCCTTCTCCTTCTCTTCCTCCTCCTTTTCCTAAAATGTATAGAATGAAGCTGGGACATGAATTAGCAGAGCAGTTAGGAAGAAAGTTATAAAAATGACCAATGCAAGGTCAAATGCTAGCTTTCTGGCAGCGACAATAAATAATGAAAAATAATAAGACATATGAGTAATATAGTGTCAATAGCAAGAACAGCATTTAGCACCTCATGACGTATAGAATGGAAAAGGAGGAGGGATTGTTGAACAATATGACTTATTTCAAATTTTGCAAATTGGTGCCTGAGACGGTCTAATGAAAATGATCAACTTGGATTACATTTCCAGAACATGAATCTCTCAATGTGAACAACAAACAAACCAACAAACAAACTCACTGCTAATTGATTCTGAGTCCTAGGGATCCCATCAGACAGACTAGAACTAGTCCTGAGGGGTTTTGCAACCGTGCATCTTTATGGAAGTAAAAAGCCTCTGATTTCTCGCCCAGTGTAGCCAGTGGTTTCCAACAACTGTCCTAGTCCTTAGGACAGTCCTAGTAACTCAATGAATAAAGTACTTGGCCACCAGGGGGACCTGTGTCTGCGCAAAGAAGAGTGAACCTGAATGACATGGATGGGTTAGGCTTCTTCAAGATCATTTGTTGATATGACACAACTCAAAACGAAAAGAAACAGCTATAAACCATGAGTAATATTAAGAATGGAAAAGCTGCAGTGTATGAAACTAGGAAAATTAGAACTTGTCAAAAATAAAATGAAACACATAAAGATTAATATCATAGGCATTCATGAGCTGAAATAGAAAGGTATTGGCCATTTTCAATTAGACAGTGATAGAGTCTACTATGACAGTTATGAAAAATTGAAGAATGACATTAAAAAGAACATTTCAAGATAGTTACTGTAGTACAGTATTGTCAGCAGTAGGATAATATCTACTCACTTACAAGGGAAACCAGTTGGTTTGTGCACCAACTATTAATGTCAAAGATGAAGAAATTGCAGATTTTTGCCAACTTTTCCAGTGTGAACTTGATCAAACATATAACTGAGATGCATTGATAAATGCCAGCGATTGGATGTGAAATTTGGAAACAAAACAAAAGGTTTATTAGTTGCGTGATACAGGTCTGCTGATATCAGCAGTGCCAGAGAGTGTGTGCTTCATCCCCCTGCCCCAAAAGAGCAGCTGATTCTTTGCAAATATCTCTGTTGAACTGTATAAGTGACATATGGATCTTACCGGACAAAATACCCAGGAAGTAAACAATGCATGTGTATGAAGACACAAAGGAAATACTTGGTATTAGCGTCCAGAGCAAAACCAGTCACTGAGAAGCACATCGATAATTCGTATGCAAGTTCAAGGGCAAAGCAAAGATAATTAAAGAAAATTGACCACAATCAAACACTAAGACTAACATAAATATTTCTCATAAGAATTTAGAGCCCTTCTGTATATTTTACACTTCCATCATATGACTACATGAATTATGGGATGATGCCAAAGAAATAATACCTGGAGGAAACACAAACAAAAGACTGGAAAGCAAGGAAAGACACGGGCTGAGCCCTGGTGGCATAAGTGGTTGAGTGCAGGACTGCGGCCCACGGACTTGGTGGTTCAAATCCAGTGGCAGCTCTCAGGAGCAGCGCTGGGTAGCTCCCATGACCACCAGAGGGCAGTGATTTTCCCCCACAAAAAAAAAAAGAAAGGAAGGAAGGAAAGACACAAGTGGACGTTGGAGGAAACTCTGGAGCTTGCTCTTCAGGAAACAGTAGCTGTAGGGACTGAATGAAACAGCCAAATGAAAGAGCTGAAAAGAAAATTTCAAAATATTCCTTAAGAAGACAAAGAAAAAAATAATATATGCAACCTGGAGTTAGAAAAACAAAGAGCAAAAGGTTTCACATTTGTCAAGTTGAAAGAACTGAGAAAAAAATCCAAACATCAAACTGCAATATTGAAGGATTCTATGGGCAAAGTATTGAATGACTTTGAGAGTAACAAAAAAAGATGTAGTGAATACTCAGGGTTTTTGTACAAAAAATAATTGATTGTTGGTAAATTATTTCAGGGGAGGACTGAGCCCTGGTGGCGTAGTGTTTGAGTGCGGGACTGCGGCCTATGGGATTCGCAGTTCAAATCCAGCAGCAGCTCTCCAGGAGCAAGGCTGGGTAGCTCCCAGGACCACCAGAGGGCAGTGACGCCCCCACCCCCAAAAAAATTATTTCAGGAGGTAACACGTGAAGAAGGATAGAAGAATGTCTTCAGGAATTGACAGTAATGGAGGCAGCACTGGAGGGCTTCACTTATCCAGGACAAGACATTGAGAAGACAAGATCAGATGATTAATGTAAGAGATATATGTATGCCCATCTGTGAACAAAGCTGCTCTGCGAACTGTAAAATTCATTTTGCTGACAATAATTCTAATGCAATTATGATATCATATTAACAAGTACAGCCAAGGATACAAGCTAGATCCAGGAGACTAGAAAAGAGAATTATCATTGTGGATGTAGGATAGATATTAAGTGAAAATACAGAAAACTAGAAAAATATTTTCCTGTACTTTGATGCTTTTTTAACTATGCACAGACATTTGACAGTGACTTCTAATATATTATGGATACCATTGTGAAGAATGGAAACTCCAGAACAGTTGTTCATATGAATCCATGCATACACCAAGATGCAGTCATTCAAATAGAACAATGGTCTGAATTAGGAAAAAGCACATGTCTTGATTTCATGATGTGTTTAATGTGTATGCTTTGCAAATAATCTGATAAAGTGAATCTCATGAAGAAGAATGAGACATCAGGAGAGAAGTTAATTAGCAATCTAAGGAACACAAGATGGTCTTATTTGCTGAAGATGAAGAAAATTTAAGATCAAAGTAAGTGGGTTAAGGGTGACATCAGACAGAGTATGCTATGAAAAAATAATAATAATTTATAAATTACCAAGGGTTCATGAGGGAGGGGGAGCAGGGAGGGATGGGAAATGAGGGGCTAATACCAAGGACTTAAGTAGAAAGCAAATGTTTTTAAAATGATGATAGCAACAATTGTAAAAATGTGTTTGTCATACAATGGATGGATGTATGGATTGTGAAAAGAGTTGTATGAACCACCAATAAAATGATTTTTTAACTTAAAACAATATATCAGTATCAGAAAATGAAAATCACAAATGGATTAATAAGCAAAATATGATAATCAGAGAAAAGATTGAAATTGTTGAGTATTTCAGTTCAGTTACATTCATAATTGAATATCAAATAGGCTGCACATGTGCTACAAATATTTTATAAATTTTTTAAAACCAGATGTCATTTTAAGGACTCAGGTTGATTTGACTTAATCTACACCATTTTCCCTTGTCTCCTGTGTTCAAGAGACAAGCAATGAGTCAGGAAAGCCAAAGGATGGATTTATTTGAGTGATGGTGTTAGTGAAGAATTTCAGAACAATAAGCTAATCCATTTTAGAAAAGGGACAACTAAAATGCCCCTTATAAGAGAGAATGTATGAGACTTGCCTCATATACTTTGGCCATTTCATGGAGGATGGGCCTCTCTCTAAAGGGCAGCTAGCTTCATAAAGCAGGTCACTAAAATAGAGGAAGACCCTCAACCACAAGGATGAGAAGAGTGCCTGCAACAATGACCATAGAAATTGCTAGGATCGCGAAGATGAAGAGTATCAAGCAATGTTTCCTTGTGTTATCCATAGCACTGATGGGAACTGGAACTAATGTCAAGGCACCTAGCGACAACAGCAACCTGTTCACATCAATACACCCCACTTCCCTACACAGATGACTAGGGTTCCAGGCCTTCTTTTGATACATGCAGTGCTGTGAGAGACAAGAGGAGGAGGTGACCCTCACAGGAATACTCAGTTTCCTTTGCCATTTTCAACCCTCTTAATATTGCTATTCCCCACTTCATCATCCCAGAAAGACATTTAATGTTCATTAAGGAGATATAAATAGGTTGCTCTCTTATCAACCCAGCAACTGCGTCAATTTCACACTGAGTCATTAAATGTCTTAAGAACTGGCAATCGATCATGTTTTAATGACAACTTTAAAATGGTATTTCAGAACCAAAAGATTTATATCCCATTAAGAGATGATTGTAGTATACTAATACAAGACTTGATTCACCCATTGAGAGTGGTAGTGTATTGGCTGGGGAGGGGGGGAAACAATGTTGCAATATTGAAAATAGTTGATGATATTCAATATTCATTTTATAGTCAGAATTTCTATGTGCATTGACAAACATGTAGGTAGCTAATATATGGTAAATTTATATGTGGATGGGGGGCTTTAACTCATAAATGTAACCCCAAGAATCTGGGGAAAAACAAAAGCCAAACCGAAAAATAATTGCAATTGAATTTGTAAAACCAAAGCAATATACTTGTTACTAAATAGATAAATTGGGCCCATATATAAATGATGACAAAATAGGTCTATATTCAAATAAAGGGGAAATTAGAATTTTAGGACCAGTCTCATGCAAACACATATATATTCCCAGGTCTGTCGCACTGCTTAGGCTTGCTGTTTGGCATTTTAGGTGGTGATGATCTTTGCATATGCAATTATTCGCAGAGGAAGAACTCCCTTGAATATCATAATAAATGCAATTTCCTCTGCCTTAATAACGATGTATGTCCTAGGAGTTAGTGAGCTGAATGGACTGGTATTGACCAATTTGAATCAGAAAATCATATGACTTACTACACCAGGAATGACACAATAAAGATGAATGGTACTAAATTTATTGTCAAAAAATGATATTTCGAATTCTGTCTTGAAGGACATAGCTGTCTGTGATAGGATCATATCTGTCTTCAAGGAAATCCAATCAATATAACTATTTTTCATATCTATGCACCATTCCCTAAAGCCAGTGGTGAAAAATTTGAAGAATTCTACTAATGTCTTTGGTCAGAACCTGTTTAAACATGCAATTAAGATGCATTGACAAGTTTTGGTGATTGGAATGCAAAATTTGGGGACCAAAAATGAAGCAACAGTCATTTGGCAATATTGTTTTGGTGATAGAAATGAATTTGAAATCATATGACAGAATTTTTTCTTGATCATAGCAAGTATCTTTTCAATATGACAATTATTCACATGAACTTCTTCAGATAGAATACACAGAAATAAAATTCATTATATCAGTAGGAAGAGAGTGCAGCAAAATTCATTATCAGCTGCTAAAACCAGGCCCGCGGGTGACTGTGGAACAGACCATCAATTGCTCATATGTAAGTTCAGGTTAGAACTTCAGGAAAAGAAAAAGAGTCCACTTACATTGATTCACTAAGATACCCAGAACTTACTTGATTTAATTTATCAAAACTGCCCAAAGCACCATATAATTATCATTTATTTTAAGCTTTGCACCAATTTCTGGTTTTACTTTTTTTCTGGATGTCCTACTTAAAAAGACTTCTCATTTGTTTCAGTTTGTCCTTTATCAATTTAATTTGTGAGCACACAGTTAAAGTGTATTTTATATCATGATTTCATTTCCTAAGAGCTCAATATAGTTGTTATTTTGAAAGACGGACACTTGTCTACCACAGTAACTGTAGTGATGTCTCACAGCACAGTAATACTCCAGTGTGTTCTAATACAAGACCCCATTTCTAACCCTTTAACACACTGTCTTGCCTAAAAAGTATGTTTCAGAACTCATATTTGTAGTCTCCTTTTAATAGTATAATTTAAAAACATATTTTTAATTTATAAGATCCTTACTTTTATAATTTATAAGAATATGTATACTACTAAGATTCCTTATGCTATATAAATAATTTGTAGATATACTGATAATGAAAAATTATTTTTACCTTGAATTTTCTTTATTCTTTTTGAAAACTTCTTCTTTTGCAGTTAATAAAATAAATGACTGCATTCTATTTATAAATCCTCTGGCATATATTTAAATAGTTCCTACAGTACCAGTGAAATTTTGGCAATTGACATATTTGTTTGTTTTGATATTTGTTAAATTTATGAACAAATTAACATTGTTAAAATATTAAGTATATTTGTTAAATATTGAATTCAACATTTGTTTTTAATAAAACAGTAAAACTTTCAATTTGGACTAGATATGAGTCCTTGAATTACTAATTTAGTTTATTTTAGGTTTAATTTCCTCCCTATAAAAACAGTATACTGTTCAAATCTATTTTAGGTACAATATTCAAAACACTTATGGATTATTTATCAGATTAATGATGACACCTGAAAACTCAAAGCCACTTTTTGTTAGATATTTTCTGTGATTTATATTATTATCATTTTCAGACTATGGAGTAGAGTAATTTTTTTTAATTGAAAGGCATTGGTCCAGTAATAGATGAATGGCTTAGGCACACAGCTATCTTTTGATTTAGAAGAAATAATTTACTATCTTCTCTCTCTACTTTTCATCTGATTTATTTTCATATATTAGAAAATAAATTTCTATAAATGTACTTAAGTGTGTGCACTGTGATGACATATGAGTAATCCACAGTTCTTGTTCTGTATTCAACTAAGTTTATGATTCAGCTAACTAGGATCTGTTGTTATTTAGTCTCTAAGTAGAGTTGCAAATGTAAAGAGAAAGAATGTGATAGCCAGGATCAATCATTGATAGCACATGTCATTTCTGCTTTCTATTCATATGTGTGTGACTAGAAAGAAAATGGAGTCATTAAGCTGCTAGATAACGTCATAAAATCAATGAAATCCATATGCGTACATAAATAAGTAAAGTGCAGAAATGTTTTCAGAGCAGGAAACAGAAGCTCCTCTCTGCCCCACACCATTCTGATTTGGAGGGTACCCCCTTATACTTTGAACATGTTCCTAGAAGAGACCAGTTCTTTGAGAAGGACTTCATGCTTGGTAAAGGTAGTGAAAAAAGGAAAGACTTCATCAAGAAAGATTGTTAATGTCTCTGAAACTGTGAGGTTATTGGGAAAATTCCTGTGCTCAAGTAAAGGAACAATTGTCACGATGGTACAACCTCTATGAAAAGTCTTCAGCAAAATCTAGTAAACTTTAATTCATTCATAGCCTGTCGGCCATCACCCCAAGGTGATAATTTATAAATTATAAATTGATAATCATTATCATAACATGATAATCATGTCTCTTTCATAAAGCATAGACATATATAAACCATAGACTTATGGATGGATTTGGAGATTACATTCAATTTTAGTCTCACTTTAAAAACAGCTAGTTTTTAGAATACAGCCCTGCTTGATGCTTCCTCTCATGAAGAGATCAGTGAAGACATGGGTGCTTTAGCAAAGTGTTAAAAAAATGACCACGTGATTGAGGCATCAAGTAAGTCCACATAAAAAAGCACACCCTCACCTGTTTAATGCAAGGACTGTGTGTTAGTCCCTGTAGACTAGAGGAACAAATTTCATAGACACGCATATAGATATAAAGAAAAGGTTTATATACAAGAGGAACAGGACATTGAGCCCAGTCCAGTTCAAAGTCATAAGTCTGATATTAACCCATATGCCCGAAATCAATCTATAAAGTCTCCTTACAACTCACGAAGTCACAGGTCAGTGGATGCAGAATCCCAGCGCTGGCAGGGCTCTCCACATGCCTCCTCGCTTCCAGGATTCAGGGTCCATCAACAGCATCCAGTGGTGGCAGAAGCAACTCATCGCTGGTAGGTATCTACACATGGCCTCTCCAGCTTCAGAGGTCTGGCTTCATCAGGGCAAAGCTGTGTGACTTCTCTGGCTCCTCAGAC